>NW_019775924.1:229255-273888 GCF_001039355.2 Lingula anatina | reverse complement strand
AGCTTCGCATCCGCGGACCCCCCCCCCCCCCTTCGAATAATCCTGGATCCGCTCCTGCCATCGGCCATCTTCCTCAGTCTCAGTCTCAATGCGACACAGTATTAGGTGAGACGAGTCGATTCCATCTGAAATTTGACCATAGAGTTTGACTATGGAATTAAAGCACACGTTGATGGCATCTCAAATAACCATCGTGAAAAATTAAGATTGTGACAAAAAGCTTTTGATCGTATCTCCATCATTTGTTTAAATAACATCAGGACATTTCTACACAAAAGACATAAGAAGGATGAGGGAATACATGGAGTAGAACTTCCTAAAAAAAACTCTATTCACAGATACAGACCCACTTTGGACTCTTTCCAAACATGCACCTCCAAAACCACAATCCTTGAAACAAGGTAACTATGAAGAAATGAAAAAAATAGTACATATATGTATACATATAGTTTGGCACTTGTAGGGCTTACGTTGCCAAATCAATACATTTTTAGAAAAACCCCGGGCAAGCTTACATTGAAAAGGAAACTTTATTATTATTCTTTTACCAAACAAATCTGGAACTTTTACTCAACCTAAGTGAAGTAAATGCTGATTGCATTAGTTGTGACACACCGACAACTAATTTACTTTCGTCTCTAACACACTCAATCGCTAATGTGCCCAAGTAGTATAGAATAATCCCAGAAAATAAAAATTCTTAAAGCGAAAACATGGATTAGTCAACATACAGATAACTTACATTAAAAAGCACATTAAAAGGGGCATTAAAAGACACTGCCGTGTTTTCATTTCTTTTTTTTTGTTCCAGACTTCGGGCATAGACAGGCAGGTTTATGTGTTCTGGGATTTGATTGGTTGTTTATTCACTAGTGTAAGAACTGCTTTTTGTTGTTTTCTATTCAACGTAGTTGTTAATTGTTGTATTAAAGATTTGCTGATACATAAAGTGATGAAAGGAGTAAAACACTTGTAGTTTTGGAAGGAAATATGTATATTCCTGTCTCTGCAATCGTGTGACCTATTTTTATTTCCGCCAATCAAACATGGTGCGTTTAAAACAAGGAACGTAAGCAACATGGAGCCTAAAATATCGAGTTTGTTGGTTGGAATGTAGCTACGCATTCTGCCAATTAATGTCTTATGTGCAATATTTATAAAGTGCAGACATCAAAATTTTAGTTGCTTAAAATCAGGCCTCAGCCAGGTAAGCTTAGAGTTTAGATATATAAAGAATTATTTGCCATAAATCTAAAATATAACGTGTCGAACTTAAACATACACAGCTGGCGTTTACCGACACAAAGATCGCTTCCCGAACTCGGTTACATTTTAAAGATATCATTTCAATATAGAAGATATTATTGTTATACTTTTAATATAAAAAATCGACTTGATACTACTTAGAATCATGTGGGAATAATAAAAGTCGCTAATAAAAGGTGTGCTCGAGCCCAGCCCATATGGAGTATTGATTGGCACTACTGAAATTCACTGAGGGGGCCGTTCTGAGGTTGATGGACAAAGAAACCCGTGAAATAAAATTGTGGCTTGCATATGAAATGTTAGACTTAGTAGGGCTATCAAGAAGTGTGACATTTAGCACAAAGGCTGTTTAAATTTGCCTGATGAAAAACAAAGGAATTATTTACTCCTCCCTTTCTCAAAAAGGTCATTAAAAGAAAGTAGTAATTAACATGGGAATACTTGATAGAAAACAAGATAGACATATTAAACTGAAGTACATACATGTTAAGTATAATCACTGTACCTTTCCACCTGAGCAAGGTCACTGACAAAATTACAAAAGAAAGTTGGATTACTGTTAGACTACAATAAATATTTTTGATATTCATATCAGCAACTTATAAATATTAACTGACTTTGATATCATCCATGTACATCATCTGCTTATCACAACATGCTGCGAATTCTGAGTAAAGGGAACAAAATAAGTAGCTGCAAACAGTCTTTTGTGTGAAAAAAATACAGGAGACACATTTTTATGGTATTCAGCAATATATCCTTAGTTTGTTTCTGGACCATAATTTTTACTAGTTCTTAACTTAGAAATACCTATTAGACATGCTTTTGAAAACTACATTTTCTTCAAATGTCTTAGCGTTGTGGATGGTACTTCCAGGTACCATAAAATTTTTGAACAGGGGATATTAATTTATTCCACCATTTTGAGAATAACTGTCAGGCCTTAGGAGATTTAGTTTGTCTTTTTTAAAAAATAAGATAAGGACAAAGGAGACTATTAGAATCTCATATAATGCCCCCCTGTGTTGGTGATTTCTGTTTTAGAGCCTAAACCAGGCTGGGCTTGATGACCTTTGAAGACAAGAGGAGAGGAGTTTCCATACAGTGCAACATTCCTTATTGGTGAGTTCGTACGTTGTCTATGTCATTTAAAATTATTAAAGAAAATGCCACATACACTGTAACATTAAAAAAAAAATGAAAGTTATGCATTCAGTTGAAATAAGTGTTTTTTTTAGATGAAATTGATTTTTATTTTGCGAATGTCTTTTCCACAGTGTGAGCTCTTATATAAAGAATGATAGCTAAATAAGTACAGCTTGCTTTGGCATTTCCATATATAGGACATAGTCACAGTGGACCTGAAGTGGAGGAAGGAGCAATTCTTCTGATCATTAGAAGTAAGTTTTATGCTTTAAAATTTTTGTTTCTTTGAGATACCTTTATAAATGCTTTCATTGTCGGGTTTGAGAAAGTTGCTTTCACTTTTTGAATGAATAGAAAGAAAAAGAGCATGCCTGCTTGATTTCCTTTTAAAACTAATCTTATATTTAATGTGATGTTGAAACCTTACAAGATAAAGAAATGAAGCTGTATTATGAAAGCCAAGCTATAATGGTAGAAAGAATTCGATAACTGATTTGTTTTCTAAAGTAAGAGTTCATAATTCATAATGCTGATTCTTAATGAGAAATATTTTGATTGATCAATTAGCATACCAGAGTCTCACAAGGTTTAAGAAATACTATAATTATTCAAACTATTATTCTACTTTTAAAACCTGGTTTTACTTAATCCTTATAAATTAAAGAAAGAAAGAAAAATATGTGTAGGTTCGTTGAGAAACCAGTTTTTTTTTTTTTTGTTTGTTTGTTTTTTTGTGAAATGAAGGTGGTAATTGTTTTTTTTGTTTTTTTTCTGAAATAAGGGATCATAATTGACTCCATTAATGGGTTATTTCCTTTTAAACATGTTCTTGCTGATGGGAAGTTCAAGTTAAGCCCATCAACACACCAGGATGAGGGTACTCAACGAGGATTTATTTTTTATTGATTCCATGGAGAAGCCATCAGAATAAATCCATACTTGCACAAGGCTTGAATGATTACGTGGCCAATCAATTGAGATTTCTTTTCCACAGGGTGTGTATATTCAATAAAGAGTTTGCAGACAAATCTTGACTCAAATCTTTGAATTCTCAGTTGAAATTATGAAGGACTAAACTGAGAAGCATTAGTGGATTTGAGTGGTAATTCTGGCTCTGAAGTAACAAAATCCATTTGAGGACTAAGTCATTTCAGTTGATGGTGTAATTTAGTGATGAAGATGTTATGGGATAACCTTGATAGATTATTTTGTGATTATACTTGAGTAGGGGTACACAAATGTGTTCTCTAGATCATTGGTTTGCATTATGCCTAAAATGGTACCATGAACTCCCCATTATTTTACACTAAATAGGCTGTATTTATGGAAAGTTTCTTTTCCCTTCACCATTAAGGGACATAATTTTTTATGTTATTGGAGACCAGAATTAAAGTTGTTTCTGAGTACCTTCACCACTCAAAATGACTCCTTGAACAACAGGAAGCTGATAACCCTTTCCTATAGATTATTCTTTTAGACGTAGATTTGAGATCAAGCTCCGGTTGATAGCACCCCAGTGAGCAGTGTCAAGCATGACTTGTAGAATGAAATAGCCCAAAGTCAATTAAAGAAAATGAATTGCTGGTGATATTGATGATGAAATGGGATTTCTCCGTGAGCAGCCTCGTTGATTAGGTTGGGGTCAGCTGACTGCGCGCCTAGTGACGTCTGCACAACCATTGGCTCACAATGGAGATGTAAACCTATGATGGAAATACATTGTTAACCCTATCTTAATTTACATAGTATGGGTGTTTCATTGCTATTTTTTGTGCTTTTTTTTCTGCCAAATTGAATTATTTTCACTAAACTATTTCTTGACTAATCAATAATTGAGCTTCTTGATTTCCTGTCTTGAGCTAAAATGCATTTATTATTTACCGTGAGCCGAACTTACCAAGTGGTTTAGGTTTACAAGGAATAGCGTATGCACACCTCGGTTTACGCTGTGCCCACATGTATTGATTCCTATCAAAACTTCAGATGGCTTATACATAGTAACAGTAGTGCTACACCTACATGCTAATACTCTAGGTTTACTACTGTTAAACTGGCCTCTGCCAGAACCCACGAGGGAACGTCTTTGGTGGCAGTTTTATTGACAAATTTGAATATTTCATGAGGGCTTTACATATTAATTTCAGTTGTTGAAAATTGATTTCAAAATAGCTGAATGATGGATCTCTTGGGTTTTTTTCATACTCTTGGATTTAATGGTTTATAAATGTAAGTTTTAAAATTAGAATTATTGATTGTTCATATGTCCATGATTTATTTTAAACTGATAAATATCAACCTGAGCTTTTTATTTCATTGATTTTCTGTCTTGTTTTTTTTTACTTTTTTTTTCTCTCTCTCCATTTACCATGGAATTCTTATGCATGGACAAACTTCAGTTACTAACCATGGAGAAATGGGTTGGTTCTGTTTCTGTCAATCACTCAGACAGGAGCTAATACTGAGCATAGTTTTAATGTAAGTTGGTCTGTGCTACAGTGTAGCGGAATAAATAGGGTTTTGTGGTTTGAGGAAAAAAGAAGAAGAATGAGTTCTCTCTCATTTTATCTTGGTCAGAGTTTGTTGCTATTAGGGGGTCAAGGTCAATGTATATCATTGCATTACCATAAAGTGACCAGGAGTCCATTATGTAAGTAGATGAGGAGGACAAAATTGATTAGACTTGAAAACTAGTATGCTTTTCTTCTTTTACTTATGATTTGTATTTTATTTAAAGGGGGAGGGGCAAAAATCTTTTTTGGACAAAGAAGGTAAAAGATAATTAATTTTTTTTTATTTATGTGCGATTTAATTTGCAGCAGGATTTAACCAGTCTACCTTACTTGTAGAAAAATATGGTTGTATGTATATTAATGAATTCCGTTTTGGTTTATCAGTGAAAAGAAATTTAGTGACTCACCTTTTTATAAGGCTTTCTCTGTATTAGCTTTCTACATGATTGCAAAATGGAAATTTTAGCTTATCTGGTAATATTTGCTCAACACTCGTGTTAGATTAGATTTTTTTTTGCCAAAGCTGCCATGCTTGCTTCAAAAATTACTTGGACATAGATGCATACTTTAGTAGATAAAATACAATTTCTTTCAGAGATAGGTGCATTTCTAGGCATAAGCAGAATTTTTAACAATTGATAAAATATTTCTTTAAGTGTAAATACTTGTTTAAAGGAGTACGTGCACTGTATATAATATAGTCAGATATTTTTAGTAGCTCTCTGGCAAAGTTTGGCTTGTATACTATTCAGTTGAGACCTGGATACAATCCTAACATGTTTACCTGTCAAACTTGATTTACAAACCTTATATAGACAGACAATTATACATACAAAAAAAAAGTGAAACATTTCTCTTGGATATGCTCACATATGAAATCCAACTGGACTGATAATACCACAGAAAAGAAACACTTCGGTCTGTTTGCAGTCTAGCAGTAAGTACAGTAAGAATATATGTAGTGTTATGTATTGTGCCTTGGGTTATATCTTGGGAAGATGCATATTTAGGATATGCAGTTTATTTTGAGATAGATTACATATGTTTACTCCGAGTACAGATTTTTTTTAGGTCCTTTTCGCTTTCATTTGAAAAACAATCCTCTTTGTCTGTTGCCACCACCATTACAGTACCATCTCCAGTATTTCTCCCCATTAGAGCCTAAGATGACACTCATAGTTAAAATTGTGAAAAAAATGTTTATTGTTTGAGAACTGGCAGGACCATATGTTGCATTTTAATGTTTTCTTCAGAAAAAAAATTCATACAGAGTGTCTAAACTGAAATGAGTCCAAGTATGGATAAGTGGTTTAGATCCAGATAAATGGGTGGTTTTTATGGCTCATGCTAAGGTGCAGTCTTTACACAAAGGATGCTTTTTATGTGGGTGCAGAAAAGGGAAATAAAGCATTTGTATTTTCTGTTTATCATTGTTTTGCAAAAGAAAAAGCTATAATTGGACTAGAATAAAATAAGGGGGAGTTATTTAAGAATTTTTTACGGAGAGAGGTGAAGTATTGGCCAGGAAAATAGGACTTGCTGTTTACTGTGAGGGCCAGCCAGGTAGCTGCTTTACCTGTGTACTTAGTCCTAAGTAAGGACAACAGCAAACATACTTTGTATATGTAGTATAACATGTGCATACATGCACATACCAGCAGAAGCTTTTAAAACCGACCTAAGTAATTCCATCTCTATTGATTTCCACTGGCAGAAACCAGTTTGTTGCACATAATTTGTTTTCACAGGAAATATTGGTCATTTCTCTTTGTGCCTTCATCAAACGGTAATCAGCAGTTTCAAATTGCCACACACACAAAGAGTGTGGCAATATCAGCACTGACTGGACAGACAGGCAGACACACAGACAGAAGGTTCTCCTGACCACATCTCTATTTTACATTAACCAATGCTGGAAGATGCAGTTGATATCAGCTATCCATCTCAAATAGATATGGCAGTTGGACTACCGTACTCGTACTCTGATAGGTTTGTGTATATTTAATTATTTCCTCTCAAGCCATAACCTATTGGCAGCTTGAACCAATGGGGCTCTGTTTAAAAGGTTGTGAGACTTTACTTCAGGGTTATGATGATGGTTTTGTGATAATGGCACAAGGATAGATATCATGGACATTCTGCTCCTGGGATCACTGTAGGATAAATGTTCTGTTAGCCCAATAGCTGTTAGCATTTGAGCTAGATCTTTATGTTAAGTATTCGGTAAAAATTTACTAGGCAATAGTGAGCTCAGCTTGTAGCTGTAGAATGATTTGTTTTAAACTGTTTGCAGATTAGCCAACAAATTGGGCCTTTTTTAGCTGAGTGGTCAAAAAGAGTTGAGCACAAATGTTTGAATGTCTTGTCCAGTTATAATTTGAATTGCTAATAAGATTAAGCGTTTTTTATTTGGAGAAAGAAATTTGAACCTGTCAAGGAATTTGAATTAATGTTTCTGCAAAATGCTAAAATTGATTTACCTTGGCCAAATAAATAATAAGATCTTAATGAATTAAGTGATTAAAAATGATTTTTCATTAATTTTGATTAATGATGACTGTTTTGACTCAAAACTTTAACTGGGACAGAATATCCCAGAGATTTGACAGAGTGTAATGTATGCCAAAGCAAACACAGTTATGTTGAATACAGAGTAGAAAATAAGAGCAATTAGTCTTCATTTGTGCTTGATGACTTCAGCACATTTGTAGGTATTGGTTTTCTGACACATTTATCACAGAATGACGAATCTCGGATGCGATTGTTGGAAATGGGTTGTTCAGTTTTACAAATTCTTCATTGTGAAATAAATAAAGAATAATGTGTAATGTGTATCTCCGTGTTCCCGCTGTGGTATTTCCGGGGAAATTCTAGTTACCAGGAGAAAGCACAGTTTTCATAGAAATATTTACCTGGATGCATATTATTCATAGATATGAAGATTAACATCTAGGCAAAGTTACAGGAACCAAAAGAATGGAAAATTGTTGCTTAGTAACATCCACACCAAGGGGCTAGGTCTACGTTAGTTAGCATAGCTTTAGAAACAAGTTCCAGCAAAATCAGCTATTAAGTACCCTAGGTTCTAGATTCCGGTATTGTCAGCTCGATCTTGATTTCATATATAACCCATATCAACAATACCAGGCAAAAGCGAAAAAGCGACTCCACCACGAGGTATATTTAGCAAGCTAGCTTTTACGTTTCTCTGACACTCAGGGTACTATTAAGCTGAACCAATGGCAAATCTCCAGATGATAAATAAAGTCATTTATTATTGTCGTAATTCTTTTAGATAATCAGAGATATAACTTCCAGGCACCTGTTTTAGCTTGATTTTGCACCTTATAATGGGTAGTGAAGTGACAACAGAAGTGAGACCATTGTGTCGTAATGTGGAAGGAGGCAGTACTTTGTGGATTTAAGTAAATGAACTAATAATGTAGAGGGGTAATGAAGTGGTTTAGGCAGGTAATGAACTGAGTTGTTTTTCTATAGGGGTACAAAGCAAGTTCTGTGTGTATGAATGGACCCAGTTTGGTGGGCTTATTTGTATAATATGGGAGGAAATGTCAAAGAAGAGGCAGGGACAAAATGGAAAGCACAGAGAGAGAGAGAGAGAGAGAGAGAGAGAGAGAGAGAGAGAGAGAGAGGATGGAATTATTTTACATGTTTGAGATGATAAAATAGAGAAAGAAGAGGATATTTAATGTTTTTTCCAGACCTCATCCACTGATCTAGCTCTAGCTCATTTTGTTTGATTCCCTAATGTAAAAAGAACAGTCCAGAGGAGGAGATGCTGAAATAATGAATCCTTAAAGATAAGAAGTGGTCTTAATGCTTTTAAATTGTGTAATTTCCTAGCTTTCCTCTGATTGTTTCTAGACTTGGGTAGGTCTTAATGGGAAACAAAGTGACTTTTTATGACTATTTTTTTCCGTGAAGATGTTCTCAGAATCTGTTAAACAAAAAAAGAGATTGAAGTGCACTCAAAAGATGTCTTGGCATTGTTGATTAAGTCTTAAACTTAAGAAAAGTCCCAATTTTGTGAAAACTGCTTACCCAAATGAATTCAATTCCAATTGACAGAAGAATGAAGGAGAAAAGCTACTGTGTTCTTGAAGAAGAAAACATGAAAAAGAATGTGTGAACATTGAATACCTCTTTGAACTTAACAGATTTACAAATCCCACCAAAAGGAATGCAGTAACATTTGGAGTAAGGTTTCTAGCCATTGATACCTTCACGTGTGACCTTCATGTATGACCAAAAAAAAAAAAAAAAAATATATATATATATATATATATATATATATATATATATATATATATATATATATATCAGTACGTTTATTTTTTCCCATGTAAATCAGTAAGTGGGGCAAAAAACACCAAAAACCTTTTATGAAATCAAGCATTTGTTGAGAAACTTCAGCTGGGTATGAAAAAAAAGCTATGTCCTGAAATGACATACTGTCACTGCTGTAATAAAATATCAGAAGGAAAAGGTGAAAGTAGTCCACATTAACTGTCCTGGTGCTCTGAGAGATTGGGAGTTAAAGACAGAAGGGCAGATTTTCAACCTACAGTTATTGACAGTGATGCCACTATATATTAACACCTAGTTATCAGGTCCATGTGATGGGGATTTCAAGTTGTGATGGCAACGATCGAAGAAATGAGTTATTTTGGTCCAGGGGGAGTGATTAAACCTCTGCTTACCCAGAAAACAACATATTAACCTGTCTTTTCTTTTTATCACCAATTTGGAGAGTCTGCTTTTTTTATCAGCGGATAATGTACAGATCCACCAAACTTATGAGCTCTGTGATGAGTTTTGTATTATGGGATTTTGTTGTTGTAGTATGTTAGGTACTAGTTAGTAACAGTGTGCATTGAAAAGATTGAAAAACAAGATTGTGTAGAGAAGCAGGAATATATAGGTTTAAGGTAAGGTTTGATGTTATGTCGGGTGAATTAGTACAGACCATACTACATCATGAAAACTGCCAATGCAGTTTTTCTAATGGAGGAGCTAATGCAGTCTGTCGAAACTTAATTGTTATCCTTCATAAATTGGTTCAGACCTGGTTGTTGGTGAAATAAAATTCATTGCTAACATGCAATCTGGTGTTGAAATCAAATCCGGTACAAGATTTGTGATGGATTATGTGCACAGGTATCAATATAATCACAGAAAAGATCCTCTGTCATCATTTGTGCCAAGTGTGAAATTAGATCTGTGTATTTGTGCCATAAAGCATGTGACGTTTGTGTTAGGTTTGAAATAAGATAGATCCATTTGTGGCATGAAGGCACGTAAAGGAAAAAAACAGTTTTGTTTGGCATGGCATATTTTTATGCTAGTGAGGAGATCTGAAGAAACAGAAAAGGCATATGCCATGTTTTTTGATGTTACACAAAAAGACACAAGTTAAAAAGTTGTATTATCTCTGCTGAACAGAACGGTCTCATTTTACACCATGTGGGAAATTTGATGAAGCACTCAAACCTTTTACCAGATAGATCTAATAAAACATTGGTCTTTGGGGTGGTGCATCTTGATAGTGAGCCATTGCTATCTAGCTGAATCATACAGTCTGAAGTTGAAAGGCTGTTATATAGAACTAGTGAAATGCATTCATTACTCGATCAAATGGAGAAACCAGTGGGGCTTGAAGAAATCAAAGTTCCCCAAAGCGGTGATAGTGTTGATTTGAAATGTGGTTTTTCATTGGTGAGGCTGCATGAATATTTACATATGTATTTTCCTAGAGGAGTAAGTTGCGTCTGTCAGCTTATTTAAAAGTTAAAGTTAAATATATAATTTTGAGCTTTTTAGGCATTAACTACATCTCCTTTAGAATGACCCAATATATGAAGTTAAATTACATTATACAGGCTAATAATAATAAATACTTGAGACAATATTCATTTATAACAATCCAGTCAAATACATATAATAAAACATAAATTTTGAAAATATATATCCAAATATAACAGAAGATTTTGATCATTAAATGATTGCCTAACAGCTTTTTTTTTTTTTTTTTTTTTTTTTTTTTTGTGAGTCAGGAGTAGGTGCTTTTGTTTGCAAACATTATGGCATGTTTAATATTTGCATGAAAAATTTTTGAACATATGCACGTTTGAAGGAGAGAATAGTGAACAAGATATTTCTCATAGGAGCACAGAAATTTGCAAAATATCTGGTTTCATGATACAGCTCAGTAGTCTGGCATTGTTTTATATACAGGAAAACCACACTAACAATAGCAACACTCCATGAGTCAAACTAGCATATTAGATCAGTTGAGTGTTTCGAAAATGAAAAAAAGTTTTGATTCAGGCAAAGTGTTAAAGGATGATAATTGCTTTGTTTGTAAAAAAAGGCTTTGCAGGCAGAGCTGCAGTATTACCCTCCTCTTTTTCACTTATCTTGATAGAAAATGGAAAAAAATATTTAAAATTCCATGGTTAATGATATGACAAAATTTTATTTTGAAATGTTAGAATTGACTAGGTAGTTGCAGCAGCTTTACCCTTTCATTTGTTTTGACTTAAAAATGTTGATATGTAAGTTGAATAAGAGGAGGGAAAAAGAGAAGAAAAAAAATGTTAAGTCTGAAGCTGCAATAGTCTATGAAAGCCTATTAATTTACAATTTGGACAACCAGTGTGGCAGTACCAATGGGGGTAGGGGAACTCAGAGTTACAGCATTTAAACTGTTATGGAGGGCCATCACTCTTCTGTTAATAGCAGTTTTAATCACATATATCATAATACAAGACGGAAATAAATCATGCCTTACAACCCTACGTCTGTGTTGACCTTTTCACAAGAAAATTAATGTTCGTGTGTTTCGGGTGGAGAGGAAGAATGTGCTCCATGAATGAAATGGGGGAAATTTAACTGCATTGAGATTTATTATCTAATATTGATTCACTTTCTGTTTCAGCTGTGGATAAGCCCTGTTTGAGCTGGTGATAGTAGAACCGATTTGATCTGAAGGAGGGGTTACCCGTAAGTTGTGATCTCTCTCTCTCTCTTTTCTTTGGCAGTTCTTTTGTCAGATTACGCAGTTGAAATATGAGATTACGAATCGATCAAATGGAAGAGCTTGTAAGTGCTTTTGCTTACCCTCAAAAGAAATTGGATTAATTTCATTATTGTCGCACTCTTGGGTGTAGATTTTCCGTGGAATTCTTAACAAATTCTTTTATCCTGTAATTGACAGACTCTCTGTCAATTTACCAAAATTGTCCCAGGCACAAAGTGATGGTAAAACATGCATTATTTAAGTTAAGCTGCACACTGAGGAAGAAAAATGTGTCGTATTTAAGAGAAAAAATGTCCTGTGATGACAAATATATCCTATGATTGATTACACCAAGAAAAATCATCAGCACAGTTGATTTTTAGGAGACATCGGTATATTTTGAACATTTCTTTAATACTAGGTACTGTATATTATGTATACCCAGACAGGTATGCATTTTGTTATTGGAAAATACCTGTTGATAGAAATCTGGCTGATATATCACCAAGTTTAAGTGCAAATTATGAGATAAAATATTGTAATTTTTATTTGTAAATTTATTTTGGTTTTTGTTAATTTTTATAAGCTGAAAAAAAAATTTTATATACAAAAGATTTCCACTAGTTTAGCACAAATTCCCATGAAAATGCTGTGATATACCAAATCAATTTAGTGACCCGAGTGTAAAATATACTGGCCTGCCTGGCTGTTAGGAAGCAGTCCCTTTGTTATATGAGTTGTTGTAGAGCTTGCAGGGCATTCTTTATCTCAAGCTGATATGTAAACCCATCCACCTTTATGAAACATTAATTCTCTGGTGTAACTACATGGATGATGTACTGTCTTTACATAAAAAATCATGTTACTTGATTTACCTATCTTGTATACTGTCATGCAGTTTTACATCCAAGTTCATATCAACTCATTTCTGTTACTTAACCCCATGTGGCTCTGGTAATATCAGTGTGCATGTAGCTAATCTGAGAGAAGAGAAGAAAAAAAGGGAAAAATTGTGAACTGGGAAATGAAGATTGCAAAAATTGCAGCCAGTGATCTGAACCCTTAATCATAAACGTGACTGCCTTATTAGAGGCAATCTTGTAGATTTCCTTTGAAAAGTAGATTATATTGTCATTATCATCTATTCAGTTAATTTCTGGAGATCCTAAGCAAGTCATGTGATATCTCATCGATGAGGACAACATCTCATGGATTGAGCCATGGTGATAAAAGAGAAAAAAAAAAAAGGCTGCACTAATTGACCCCCTAGGAGTAAGTATATATCAGAGATAATGAAAACGGCAAGATATGACTCATCAGCCTGATGAAGTGGAGCTGTTTGATGGGTCTCTTGGCTCATAGAAAGTGAGAAATGGCTGATAAGGCGGAAAAATATGTCTGTACTAGTACTGGGTTTATCTAGATGGTGCCACAGAGATGGCATCTGGCTAGGTTATCCTTTTAGAATGACTGTAACGTAATGTCATCTTTGGAAGTTTCACTGAGATTTCATTGAACTGAGCAGGACATTGAAGGCGTGTGTCTACCTGGCTTATGACCACCCATCTCAGAAGACTCATTACAATTAATGTGATCAAAAATAAAATTGAAAGAAAAGAATCTAAATTGGTAGCATGCTGCCCTCTATGGTCCATTAGGACAAGGCCAGTAGTTTGAAACACATTTCTTTTGATATATTGCAATAAAATTGATGATGTGTGGACACTGAAATGGCACAAAGCTGTTTTCATAATGCTGGCATCACGTTGTGCCTAATATTGAGGCTGGGGTTTTATGGGATTTTACCTGGTAACACCGACTCTCCTGGTATGTTCATTAGCACAAAGTCCCCATTAATCAGTCACAGCATAAATTAAAATCTGTTTAAAGGCAGGGGGTGGGATACATGTAACTAAATCTATGTCAGGTATAAAGGTGCAATCATGGCCATTGTTAAATTTTGGACACTATTTTTGTAACCTGTGTGTTAGAATTTTTTTTCAGCAGTATTGTCTTTGACCCTCACGGCTTCAAAAATGTTGAAAAACTTGAAAATGTCTCAGAAAGATATGAAGAAGTTCAATCTACTTTGTAGTGATAGTTTTTATCTGTCAGCTGGCACTTTGCTCTAAAGTTGCAAGTCAAAAAAAAAAAAATAGTCTCAGAAAAAATTAGTGCCGTGAAATTGCCTAGTTGATGAAAAAGACACTCCACAGGGACGAGACTAGGAAGTTTACTGAATGGGCCAGCTGATAGGATCTGACGCACTGGCAATCATGAGGGAAATCACCCTTTTAATTTCTCTACAAGGCACGGCCTCCTGAGTGTGGAGAGCAAGGTGAAGGTCACACCACAGATAATGATGCTGGGTAGTGCAATGCTGTTCCATTAAGTTACTCCATTGATAAGCAGGGCACAGAGCTCCCCAGATAAGGCACCGCCAAGTGTAGCACATGTAATTGTTTTAATATTTGATGCGGTACACAATATTAATAATCATACCCAGTATTGATTGGCTAGGGGATGATAGCTGTTGGTGGTGGTGTTGGATTGGAGAGACCAGGGTTTTCACCGTTCAGCAGCGCCTAACTCTCCTGGAGTGTGTTTGTCCAGTTATGGATTTTTAGTCCAGTATTTTCTCTGTACAAATATGAAAGAACTCTAAAAGGTGTGACCAATACGGGACAGATGTGTTATTACGACTGGAATTTTCTGTGTTCAGGGATTCGAAACCCTCAGAGTAGATGTATGGCAAGGAATGCTTCTTTTGTTATAGTTTGCAAACTGGGAGACGGGAATCAATTGTTAGATCTGTGAAGAAGGAGGGCTGCTCCGTAGTTCCTGACCCTTGGGAGTTTAACAACAGATGTGAACCTAGGTGAAGTCAATATGGTTCTTTTTTTACTTAACAGTAGTTAAATGTGAAGTAAATTACCAAAACATTGGTGAAAGTATTTTGTCAGATATAGGTGCTTTTTTCTTGTGGCAATTTCAGTGACTTTCTCAAAAACGTTCAAGAAAAATCATTTATATTTTTTACCGTTGATTTATTAGTATTTATTAGTATTATGGTTATTTTGTGGTCTGAGAATTTTTTTCAGTTGGGTAAGTCTAAATATTTTCCTGTTGATAATAGTGTCATGGGGATATTTCATGCTTCAATAGGCTAATAACTTTACAGGAAGGTATCTCTTTTAATATGATTTCCACTTCAAGAGATAGGAGTCATAACAAAAAACAAAAAAAAAATAAGCTTTGTGATTTACATATACTTTAGCAAAGATGAAAAGACAGTCATTATTTTTTTTTTTAGCTTGAAAATGTTAAAAAAGGTTTACATGAGCTTTTGACCTAGAAAATTGTGCCCAGAATATATATAATGTAAATAAGGATCACCCAAATTGTCATTGATGTTGCTATCAAGTTTCAATGTAGATCCCAAGATAGAAATGAATTGTAAAGAGATAAAGAGTAGATATTATGGTGTGCAGTGGAATAGAATGGGATAAACCATGCATGTACCCAGCATTGCAGAGTGGATAAGGCATTCATAGCTGTAAGCTCACTGATTGAAAAAGAGTTGTACCAGGCAGGTCATATTAGATAGATATAAAAATTACCCGGAGCATTATTAGTTTACATGTCTGAGAGTGTGAAAATGTTCCCTTATATTTATTATTATTTGGTTATTCCTGGTCTTTGGCAGTGGTGTCTCCCAAAGGTAACTTTGTTTTCGGATATTTTCTTGTCATAATTACGGGCAGTGTTGTTATTGTAAGGTTAATCACAGGATCTGTAGTGAAGGGCAGAATAATGTTTCACCTGGAAATACCTGGAATCAGTATAGTGAATTAAATGTGTGAATGGATTTGGCAGGGAGAAAAACTGGTTCAATGTCTTTCATTTTTTATATGACCATATTAGAATTTTTTTAGCCTGTTTGGAATCAATTAACTATGCTGGGTTGAGTCCAACATTAACTGGAGTGGATACACTTTATGCATTGGTCAGCAGTCACCTGGTTGTAATTTTCAAGGTGATCAGAATTAACTATGATTCTTATCGGAGATATTTTGCTGAAATAATTTCAATTTTTTTCTTGCAATGCATCGACTTTCATGCCTTCTAAAGACATTGAAACATATCATTGTGTTTTAGGTCTTGGCATTATTTGCTTATATACAAACTCCTAGTGAAATATGAAGGGGGTGAAAATAGAAACAAAACAGCACTTTGTAACCTCCACTTGATACACTGGCACAGCAATCAGATGGGAGCTGCCTGTATCCCAGTGCCTGTGTCTGGGTTGGTTTTGGAAGTGAGGATTTCTGTTTGTGGACTGACAATTCAGAGTCTCCCCCCCCCCCCCTTCCCCCAAAAAAGTATAATAATAATAAAAGTAAGAAAGGAAAAAGAGGAATCCAAACTTCTTTGATTGGAATTGTGAAAATTATTTCAAAGGGGGAGGAGGGGCAGATTGAATTGAATATGTGACACACGCTAAATTTTAGCAAGATGAAGTTGTACTGATTTGTACAAGAAAGCAGAGACTTGGGCCTGTGTGCTATCGCTGACTCAGCAGTGTGAAAAATAACATCTCGGTCCTACTGAATGCACCAAACTAGTCAATGAACACACTGCCTGATGAAGCACTCCTATGTTTTTGCTCTTTCCTGTCTTGGGAAAACTGAAAAGTTAAATGAGGGATTGAATTATGACAATCTGTCACTGAAAGTTTTGGTCCGATATTTTCACAGGCTTGTCAATAAAATGTCTTCTCTTCGGTAATAATTGGGAGGAAAAGCTGAAAGAAATGATGTGTCTATGTTATGTGTGTGTGATTTTGTTTGGGTTTGATTACAATAGGGAAGATTCTGTCGGTAATAGATTTCATGGTTGATATCCTGCTGTTTGCAGTGTTGGTTTTGTTAACGAGAATAGTCAGCATTATGTGACCAACTGCAGTATGTAATTACTCAGTAATTTCGAACAACATGAATAAATATTTTTCACCTGAAAATATGGTTATTTAAGAATGTTGATTTAAAAGTTTTGAATTATTATTAAGCTCCATGTCAGACAGCTTACTGTAGTGACTGGCTAAAATTCAATTTTGAAAAAGCTTAATACAAGGAAAAGTTAGGGGTTTGAAAAATTGAAGTAATTACTGTAGTTTTTTCCTGCTAATATGCTTGAAGCAGCATTATTATACAGCCTGCGTGCTGTGTCGGAGAACGCCTGCTCTAAAGAAACCTGTCTTGCATCACAAGGCTGGTATCATTACCTTATTGCGACTTTCGCATGGATGATTTTATTTTTGGGTGCGTAGATCTGCTCTTTGGGTTCAGATTGGCAGGACTTTTACCAGTTTATTTTAAGATATCATTATGTTCTATTATCATGTAATAATGTATGTGATAATATGTTATTATATGGTGTTTATATAAGTGTAGAAAAAAGGTTATCAAATATGGGGATAATTGATTTGAAGTCACTGTTTTTGATGTTACAGATATTTTAATTATCCTATTATTTGTAAGTTTTATTTGTTGTACTAAAAATGATTTGGTTATTTCAAATCCAACTTAATGTGTTTTGTAAATGTTGCACAATTATGTAGATGTGATCACAGAAGAATATCTGACATTTTTATGAAGGCCTGAATGCTTGTTCACTGAATGCTTGTTAATTTATATTATTACATGGTTATCATCTTCAAATACCAAAAGTTAATTAGGACAAATGAACCCATGAAAGTAATTAACTGTCTCATAAAGTGGATAATATAGTATGTAACTTGGTGGTAGCAGTATTATGGAGAGCTGTTAGCTGAGACTGTTTTGACAAACCTTGTTTGCTGTGCTCTTACTTTAGATCTCTCTCTCTCTCTCTCTCTCTGGAAAACCAACAACCCTGTCGTTTATTTTGCGTAAGTGTATTGACAGTTAATTAATTATATATATAGCAGGATGTTGGTTTCAAATTAGTGATACTAATTGATTGACTGTCTGTTGGTCTTGTTTTGTTTTCAGTGGCAGGAGTGGCTGTTTAGTTTAAGGAAGACATAGTGAGTGACCCCCCCAAAAGTGACCAGTACAGGACAGAGATACCCAGACCACTCTGGTCACCAGTTGTGATTAAGGGGGCAGAATGGAAGGTATCTATACACTTTTATAAGGGTTTTCTTATTTACAAATATGTCCATGCAGAAATATCTTTCTCATTGGTATTCAAACACACAAGGGTTGTTACCTACACCATACTGCCTTATTGCAGTCTTAGAGTTGCCTTTACATGTAAATGATTGCATAGGTTGTTTTGCAAAAGAATTTCAAATTGTTACGGTAAAGTTAATTGTAATTGTACTTTTTTCTGTCTTATTGTACACACACATGCACACACTTTTTATACAACATTTTACATACAAGACTGTTTTACCATGACAAAACAAGATAACGTGGCTCATCTCCTTTCTTAATATTCTTAGGTTGGGGTACTTTGGACTATTTGGAAACTTGTTATTGAACTTGTGGCCAATGTTATCTTTTTTTATGATAAGGTGAGATGGAAATCCCCTTGGGGCCAGATTAATGGATTTCTAAAACATTGTTACTGTTTTGATTTCAAGGAGACTAAAAAAAGATAGAGATTCTTGAAGCTCGTAATTGTCACAGATAAAGATATTGATTTCAATATTTTGAAAAGAGATGGGACCTCAGTATCATACACAACAAGTCTCAGCTTTGGAGATTTCTTCTATTAGAATAAATTCAAAAGAAAAGATTTGTGCACAGACCATGTTCTATCTGATATTGAATAAGGCTCTTCTTGTGGCCACCTGGTGTCAGAAATATCGTCTGCCCCGTATTGGGACCACCAGGGGTCAATAAAAAAAGAAAAAAGCTGTCTGGTTTTATTTCACTTAAGGGAATACAAGGTAGCCAGTGATATGTGTCACAACATTGATGGGCTGAGACTTGTTGATGAAAGCATCGATTTCTATGAATTCAGGTACACATGCTCACACATTATCGTTCACATATACAGGCATCATGGTCACCTGAACAACGACTGGCTACATTCTGATATATGTCCCAATTTTATTCCTGATAAAACACTATTTGTGTAGTTATAAAATTAGCTTTACGATAAGTGGGAGCATTTGAGACTCCAATTCCCTTTAAGTTGCTGTTCAGCAATTTTCAAAATTTTGCACATTGCTTATTATTTGTTTGTTATTATTTGATCTTACTTTTTCCGCCCTTGAAAATCATATTTCTAATAATAAAGAATTAAAGTAAATAAAACCTAAGGAATACATTTCAGAATCAGCAAGAATACTCAGAAATAAGACTGAATCGAAATTGTATGGCTTTCAGGTAAATTAACTCAAGCCATCAACTTTTTTTTATACCTGACAGTCTTCAGAAGTTAAATTTTTTCATCTTTATCCAAAGAAAAATGGTCGAATTGCTTTAACAGTAAGATGGCTTCTGTTATTCTCATCGACAAAATTGAACTGAATGTCAAAAGGAAATGGAAAACTAACTCTGTTGTTAATATTCTCTCTCTCTCTCGACTGGATGTTGCTTTCTAAGCAATGGATTAAGATAAACCTACAGATGAGATTCTTTAGGATGTGATGGATAGTTAGTAGCTAGAGTGTCTAGGGAGCAGTTTGGGTGTATCAAATAAGATAAAGGAATAATGTGATTGCATTCAGCCATCATGTCAAATGGGCTTAGATTTGTTTGAGAGCTCTCATTGAGCTTTATTAACTCTTGAAGGGTATAATGGGCCTAACATCTTATATTTAAAATGAATACGTGTTTAAAAGTAAATTTTGGGAGATGAAACATCCATGGAACTCTAGTTTCAATCGGCAAAAAAACTGCTACAAAAAAAAAAAAAAAATGGATTCAATAAATATGCATTAATAATGCATGGCTGATTAGTTCCTGCAAACTAATGCAATGCAAAAGTGGTGATTACCCATATCAATCAGCAAATTATACATAGACTGCCTTGAAGGCAAATCATTATTTCTTGATGAAGATCTCATTTGTTAGAGTGTATACATTTGTATTTAAACAATCCCAATTCTACAGGCATTCTGTTCCTTATCAACCTGTGAGACATATTTATTGCAGACTAGGCTTAAAACAGATAGATGTGGGTTGGAGGAAGGAATTGAAGATGAGGCGAGGGTGAAGCATGCCATTATTCATATTGTGTAACTTTTCCACCGCAATTTTAAGCAGCACAAAGCCACATTAGGGGTACTTGTCCCTGTCGGTGGCTGTTTTCTGCCCTCCCAGTGCTCATCATGTGAAAATTGAACCGTGTTTAAGCTGCTTTTGGTTCACTGGGACTATATAATAATGTAAAAGAGATGGATGTAATGTACAACATCAGTGGCCCTGTAGTGGCATTATATGAGGTGCTTATGATCCAGAGGGCAGATGAATGTTCAGGAGACAATTTAGTAAAAGGCATTTTTTTTGTATTGGCATTTTTATGTGGTGATTATTACATAAATTATTTTCGTGGGTAATATTCTAGTATCAGTTATGAAAATATTTTGAAAGTGTTGAGAGGAAACGTCACATGTTGTTCTTTAAGACCAAAAAAAAAAGGAAGAAAAAAAATCCGTTGGTATGCAGGTCACTGTGAACCCTCCTGGACCAAAGGGTCTGCTGCACACAGTAGTCACTTAAGAATGTTTCCCCTCACAGATGTGTACACTCCTGGGTATTTTCTGGGGTGCTAATGTACAGTGGCCATGTGAAGGCACTAATAGGGCGTAAATTGACTGCAAATACTTGAATGGCGTCCATGGCAGTAGTTGTTAACATTTTTTTTTTTGCAAAGTTTCCCTGCTTGCAAATTCTTCTACCCCCCCCCCCCCCCCCTCCATTCAAGTGCTTGCTGCAGTATATTCCCTTGAATTAATTTTAGTCACAACCTCCTGAAAATTGTTTTAGATTACATAGCCTCTTAGAAGTGGATTGGTATCCCCACCGCAAGTGTAATTTACTGGTAAAGGTCAATATTTAAAGCCCTTTGATTATAAGATAGAAGTCTGGGGGAAAAAAGGAAATCATTTTATTGATGAAGAGGAATAAGAAAGATGTGGATGGAATAACGGCATTCCTTGCAAAATCTTGAGATGTTTTCTCCATCGATAGATCATGCATACTTAAAAACAACTCAATGAGATAATCAAACAAAAGAGCCATACAGTTCAGCTGGTTTCATTATTTTTTGCCTTATCACCAATAAAACCCTTCATGAAATACATCTAAATAATGAGAGACAAGATTTTGGATCAATGCAAAGGAGAGAAATAGGTTTGTGAAGGAAGGGAGTGGGCTGACAATTAGATAAAAGATAATAAAAAGAGAATCAGTTTCCTAATTTGATGACAGCGCATGTCAGCAAGAAGAGAAATGCCAGTTGATAGCAGGCTAGAATTACTGGTTTCAGGAATAAAATTAAGTTACAGATGCACAGGATGGAGTGGGCAAATGGATCCCCAATTTCTTTATTAGATGATGGTTCTCTGTTGAGGAGACGTGCTGTTTTTTTTTTTTTCCTGGTAAATGTCACCAAAAGTTATTTCAGTTAGACAGCATTATCCAGTCAAGAGAGAGGGAAGTTTCATTTGAATATAAATAATTCAATCTGTAATCAATCATTTCCTATTTTACAGTTGAATGTATCAACGTTTCAATTGTTCATTACCCTCATATTTGACCCAACCTACTCCATGTTGTCCATAAATAGTTTGGTTTTTATGAATTAATAATGCTGATTGTAATTTAATCATGTTGCATCCATTGCATTCTCTGTTTTTTTTTTTTTTTTGTTTTTTTTTGTTTTTTTTTAGAATGAATCAGGCATGCATGTGATTATTTTTTCCTTCATGAAACTTGTATTTGAAATAAGTACACAATAATGTTTTGAAAGCAATACGTCAAAGATTATATATCAGACTACCTTGAAAGCTGTGTTGTCTGGTCAGGTGACATGAAGCCTCCATAACATCAAATATAGCAAGCCAGACTAATACGTCAATATGGTCACCTAAAAGTCCTTCAGGATGTATCTTGAGAATCCTGACAGCAAAAATTAATTGTTGCTTCGTTTTGTGTACTTTTTGTGACCATTTCGTATTACACAAAACAGTGGTGAGTGGTCCTATTGATGGATTAGACTGGCCTACTGAGACATTAACACAACAAAATATGACACAGTGATGTGTGTACTACATTAATTTGTACTTAATCTCTGCATACATACATACAGAAAAATGTTTCTCTTTCTCTGTTTACTTTTTATATGCATTTTGTGCCCCAAAAGTAAACAATAAAAATATCTTGTTGCTATGACAACAGGGCTGATTGTCTTTGCTTGATTTTCCCTCCCAGATCAGGTTACCATGGTTACGTCAAGCTCGTTTATCTACAGGTTTTTACCGTTGTCTTGTTATAATAAGTGTCCATAAGATGCTCTATTGAAACAAAGGAGACACAGTTTTATTAACCTTTCTCTTTATTAACCTTCTTTGATCTCTGATATTTTTCTCCTTATTTGGTTTTTGTTCAGTGCTTTTTTAATTTTGGCAACTAATCAGTATTAGATTTTGCATCTTGCTTTTGTTTTTAGTGCGGATGCATCCTGGGGGAGATCAAAGGAAGTTTTAACATGCTACACTTGTTTTCCAGTCATGTATGAAAAATTTGCGAAGCCTGTGTAGTACTGCTGCAAGAATATAAATTTGATTAAGACATTTTCTTATTCGTGGAGAAGAGAAAACAGTACTCCTATTTAAATTGCTACAGTATATAGGCTTCCACTGCATCTCCCTCAGACGTATCTTTGCATGGAATGGCTTGAATATTGCATCACAGTTGCTTCCTTTCATTGAACTGTCTCACATGCTCTGATTGGTTGGTTTCAGTATGGGTGACTGCTTCAAGACCAAACAGAATACATCTCTCATAATCAGAGCTTGTGAGAAGTTCCCATAGTATATATATTATACTATTTACTTCCTTATTTCACTCAATTTTCCCCCCAGTTCTGGACCTGGCATGTCTGGGTATCACTTCTTAGATCTAGAGCCTAGGTAGGATATTTGAGATTTGCCAGGGTCTGATAAGAAATGTACATAGATATCCCTGCCTGTTGCCATGGAGTTCGATAAAGTTTTAATATTCATAAAAATCTTTTTTGTGATTCAAGATTAACTTTTGTGTATGTAGTAATGCATTTTGTATAAAATTCTTTAAGATAGTCATCATTGACTTGGTTTTAAATATGGATGATCATGAACAAAAAAAGAAAAGAATAGAAAAAAAAAACCTTTGTAGCATCAAGGGAATAAAAGGCAGCTAATATCTATGTTCAACATGACTTCCACAAAAGAAAAGAAAATATTATTTTTGTATTTGTATAATGTGGGCCAAAATTGCACATGTAGTCTGCCACCTTTGGGTTAACCCTTTGAGCACTGAATGCACTGGAGTTTGGGATGTTAGCCAGTATACTAGCTGATTGTGACTGACAGTGGGCTCTTTAGGGTTGAAATATTTTTTGAAAAAAAAAAAAAAAAAAAAAAACTTATGTACAAAGCATTCTCAAACATATTCAGTCATACTTGAAAAAAAATCTGTAAAGTTTCTTTCTTGTAAAAGTTTTTTTTAATGAAAATTATTATGGATTGTTATTCACATTTTTTCGTCAAACCAAAATTTTTTTTAATTACAAATCTGAAACATGAAAAAATATTGAAAATTAAGTCTTTGAAAAACACTGTGCCTTTTTGTAGCCCATTGCGCAGACATTATTAGAATGCTCTGATTCCATATTGCTTGTTCATAATTTTACTATTATGGGATGTTGCTATGCTCACTGGGAATGATTGGCCTAGTTTTTTGAGTGGCTGTGTAGAGACCACCACTGGTGATGATGTTCACGTCACTAGTGGCAATGTGCATCACGCTGAAAACGATGTGCATTTCACCAGTGATCAGAACCATCTTCTTTGAGTTCTGTGATTGAATTTTATTTGTTGCACTTGTAAGCAGCACACAAACAGTCACTGTTATGATTATATTCATTATTTTTGATTATAATTACCAATATATTATTATTCTCTCACAAGGGGGAGCTTGCTGTACTGAGAAACCCCCCTGATCTATGATCTGTGTGCTGTCTTGTAGAGAAAATAATGTACTTAAATAGCTGTATGTCTGTATCATTATTATATCATTGCAATTATTATTATTATTATTATTATCATCATTAACCATTTTTGTCTGTACTGATTTTGAGTTCCATGTTATAACGATAAAGCAACTATTATACCAGCTATTTTTTTACAAGTTAAAACACAGGTTGCAATGCCACAGATCATTACTTTTGTATAATGTATTTATCTAGTGGCTATGATGTAGTAGGTAATACTGTTGATTATATATGTGGCATATATAGTAAAAGTATTTTACAGCTGCACTTTAGTTTCCTTGGTCAAACAAACAGGTTTACCAGCCCAGAGTCAGGGTTATGTACTTTCATGTAGTCTAATCAGTGTGACTTTTTTGCCTTTTGAGGTTTATGAGTGGCACATATATCTGTAGTTAAAAAAAAAAAAACAGAACAAAACTTAGATCAAAAACTTGGTTGTCTGAAGCTTTTGTTCCCATGTGTTTGTTATTGCTACTAAGGGTTCTTCTCTTTTTTTTTTCATCTTCTTTGTTTTTTTTTTATTCAACAGCTATAGTGACACAGTGGTGAGATGGTCACTGATAGCCTAATACCACTGCTGGCTGCTCTGCTGGAGCAAGTCTATGCTCAGTTCATGCTTGCAACCAGTTCAAATTAAACTACTTCCAAAATTCATGCAGAGTTCCCCAGGAACACATTGTTAGTTGTGCGAGCACAATTATTTACAGGTCCCAACTGAAAATTACATATTTCATTAATGAGTAGCTCAAGCAATTAAATCTGTTATATTTAAAAAAAATGAGGATGATTATATGTAGACCTTTTTAAAAGATCAAACAATGAACAAGTAGACTTTATGATAAGTTTGATTTAAAAAAAATTGTTTTTCTGGGGAACTCTGAATGCTAAACCTGCAGCCCCACCATTCTTAATCACCCATCAACACATATGGTGCTGATACTGCTTTTCAACTAACCCTGCCTTGGAGAAATTGTTTCAAATTTCTTATTTTGTCCTCAGTATTATGACAAGAGCACCCTTTGTATATGAAGTAGCACCTTCTATTCTGTGCTGTGCAAGCTTGTTACCTGGGATGTCTCTGCTGTGCATGTGTGGCAATAGTTTTGAGAACGGCGCCGGATTAAGGGACCGTTCACATGGAAAGTCTATTTTCTAAAAATCTATTTTCTATTCGCGGTGATCATGGTCTGTGCCCTGAATATCCCGCGGCGTAATTACTGGCAGCACGAGCCAGTTACTTCCGTGATCACAAGATACCGCAAATAGAAAATAGATTTTTAGAAAATAGATTTTTAGAAAATAGACTTTCCATGTGAATTGTCCCTAACCTAGTGGGTACTGGTAGCATATGTTAGATATGGGGTACCTGTTAAAGGGTACTAGTTGAGGACCTATAATGCATAATAGAGAGGGCTGTATTAAAATATGTTTTAGTTGTATGGTGCAAAGGTGCTTTGGCATATGTTATATGCGGCCCCTCCTTATGCTACTTGTACCTCTACCAGGTTAATATGGCTCTGAGTAAGAGAGAGACTATGAGGTTTTAGTATATAATGTAAGGGTGTAGATCATGGAGGACTGACTGACAGCCTATCCCCTGCCTGGTTAGTAGTGTGGCTTTCTTGTTGTTAACTTAACCCCCCCCCCCTTTTTTTTCACCCTTCTTCCCATTTCCTCTCTTATTGATAACCAATAAGTTGGAATGCTGTTTTCGAGCTTGCTCTAAGATTTTGAATGAAAACGGTTTTTCTGACTTAAATGTGGAGAAAATGGTAAGAAGTAGAAACAATTCGAAACACATTTGGTTCCATAATTTTCATTCAACATTTTAGACTGGGAAGAAAGGTAGACTACCAGAACAGTGCATATCTCATAGCAGAAGCCAGTGTTTAGTTACAAATGTTTTCATTTTAATTACAAAGGGCGACAAATGTTGATATGATTTCAGTGAATTTCACAGAAAAAGAAAACATTAAAATGTCAGTTTTTTTAAACTATTCATTGATAAATTTCTTTGGGGATGAACATTTGTGTATTTGGCGGGGGGTTTTGTGAAAAATTCAAGTCTGCTTTTGCAGTCAAGAGTGCACTGTACCCGTGGGCCTCTTGTTGTCAAACAAGCTTACAGGAGACTGTGGACATTCCATGTTTAACAGAATACTTGGCATATAGAATCTCTTGCTTTTTGTTTTAAAAATTCTGAAGACTTAACTTTTTTTGCCTTCTAATGATTTTTCTCTAGGATAAAAAAGAATTGCAAATCACATCTCTTTCCACTTCTTCCAATTTTTAGTGTTATCTTACAGTTTTGTTGACATCACATTTGATATTAAGATATACTTTTGCCTTCATTGCTGTTATTTTGTCGTGTAGTAAACATGCTACAAGAAGGTATTCTGATAAACATGTCCTTTTGATTTGACCTTATAAACAATAAGGATGAATGTAACACTCAATTAACACTGGGAATACGGATACAGATGTCTTCTTTAATTTCCACTCTCTTTCCTTCTGTCTGTCTGAATCTGTGGAAAGTAAACCAATGAACCCTAACATGATTAGTCAAATTTGCAGACCCCTTACTCTACTCAGACTTGCAAGTGACACTTCATATTGAACATCAAACATTAACATTTGAATTGTGCATATAAATCTATTGATATGATTTATTTTTCCCTAGGCCTTTTCTTTTCCATTTATCAAAACATTGTATGTATTGTATTGTTTTTAATGTGATTACCATTGGTGAAAGTTTGGATGTTTTTACTGCTAATTTTGTTAAATTATTGCACATTGTTTTGCTAGAAGTTTGAAAATGTGTAGTGTGTACTTGAAATACAACTTTGGCTATTAATTCAGTTTGTTGTATCATAGTATATTGCAGTTCAATTTTTAACTGGTAGATAAAGTTTGATCAACTTATAATTTTGGGTATTTTATAAAAAGCAACAATACACAGCTGCTTGGAAGTGAATAATTAGACACATAGTTTCTCAGAAAAGATGTAACATTGAATACAGTAAACCCTTCGCCTTAGAACTATCTATTTTGTAGGAATATCAGCACTTGCTGTAGGAACCATGGTATTGCTTTCATTTTTGTGTTTGAAAATCTGCTTTGTGATAAGTTGAACTAACTAGATGATTTTTTTTGTGGGATTGGTAGAGAGAGAAGGGAAATGTTACAGATTTTTTTGAATGCTCTGTAGAAACTAACCCCTAACTTGGGAGTTAATTCTAATTTTTGTGAGCACCACCTTGCAACTAGCATATCACTTAATGAGCAAATTTCTTCCTTTTCTCCATTTTTGTGAATCTCCAAATGTGCTTTGAAATGTGTTTGTTCTTTAACATTGTGAATTTGTTCTTTAGTAAATTCAGCTTTTTTTATTACATCAAAGAAAAGATCACTTCCACCAATCGATGAGCTTAAGTAAAAAAAAGCAGATGCTATAAAAATATACATATTCTGACTTGTGTTGTATGAGTTAGCTTGTTACATAACATGTTTAAAAAAACTGTTTCAGTGATAGTATTATTTTATAGGAACAATTTATGCTGTTGGTATAAATAGAAATATGATGAGCATTTTATTTTTTCAATTATATTGAATTGCTGAGTTTTGTGTGTTGATGGCTGTCTGAGTAGAAATCATAATACAAATTTGTAGGTGTTGCTATTTTAGCGCAGTGCGGGTTCCATGTGTGTGGTTGCGTTTGTTGTACCATATCTCTGCATCAGGTGTGAAGTGAAACAAAAACAAAGATCCTTATTGTCAGAAAGGGGGGGAATTGTCTTTTTCCACATTGATGATTGAGTCCTCATTCATCAGGAAACATGAAACATGATTTATGATATTTAGGGGAAAAGAGGAAAGAAATGAACTGTTTTATGGCACATTTCTGGCAAGGTGGATGTTGGGTGAGGCCTTGGCGCTATGACACACTTGCTCGTAACTAGAGTGTGTCTGTAGCATCAAGCGTCTTTGCCCAGTCTATTGTAATTATTTGGTAGTTGGGAACTATAACACTTGCTTGTGTCTGGATAATGAAAAACAATCATGATAATCTTGCCATTGTTCCAGCAGTGTGGATGTAGCTCATATTATTGCATGTTAGTTCTCCCAGTGTGAAAGGTGCTTCTAGAACATCTCCTCAGCCCTCATAAAAGAATTTGCTCGAAAAAGTGATTTGCAAGCTTGGCATGCCCAGTTCAGATACAATCTACAGCAGAGTAATGAAGAGATGTAAGAAGCACTTTATCCCCTTTGCATGCTTTGGTTGATGATACTAATTTCTGCTGGTGGGAATTGTTATCACTAATTCCATTCTTTCAGATCAAGACTGTAAGTGACTTGAGAATTAGATATAATGTAACACAATGAATGGGCTAATTTTTTTTTCCATCGTATCCCTATGTACCGGCACTGTATTCTAGTTCTAGCCTGCTAAAAATAGTGGCTGGAAAGTATAGCAGACTCATGACTGAAAAGCTTGCTAACTCACAAGTATCATGCTGTGCTGTTTGGATTTTTCATTTTCTTTTAAAGTGATATACAGACACATGTGTCTGTATGTCTTATTGTTACCCATTTGTCTATTTAACATGATTTTCTGTGCCAGTCACTTTGTTGCAAATATATTTTGCTGTTGATTTGCACCTCACATTTTTGAATTTTTTCAGTGGTTGTCTGTAAATCTTTCAGCTTAGCTGGTCATTTTTTTATCTCACAAAGTGTGTTTGAATTTTAACATTGTATATTATTTGTAGGATAATCAGAACCTAATTTTTTAGTATTATATTTTTATTTAAATTTTTTTCAATGGTGAAGGTTTAAATAAATTTGATGTTGCATTCCTCGTTGCACATGTAAATAATATCATATTACTCCCATGTGTATATACATATCTTTAGTGGTTGTTTTGAAATTCCATTTGGATTAAAAAATGCCCCCATCACTTAATATCAAACATTCATTTTGTCTTCTTCAAGATGTAATTTAGCCAGTTTAATATTGAATAGACCAATGGTTCTGTAAGAAATTGTGTTTAATCTAGCATTAAAGCATTAAGAGTTCCACACACACAGTATTTTGTGCTTCATTAAAAGCTAGCCATTTTCTCTCAACAGCGTAAAACTTAATTTGAATCCGTGGGATCGGCGGACCTGGTAAAACTGAGACACTTTTCTTGACTTGCTAGCTTTGTGCTGCACGCATTTGCTATGGTGTTTATATTATTATGTTTTTCATCCTTATATGGTATTACAGACTTGATTATCCATATATGGTGATCACTGTTCCCTCTATCATAACACTCTATTTGTACACATATATATATATAGTCCCAACTTGATAGATATTGCCTTTCCCTTGTTACAAACTTGTATGTACAGTAAGCAGATTAGAATATTTTCCGCTCTATCTATGGCGGGCTTAGTGTTGGTATGTGGTCTCTTTCCACTAATTTTAGTGCCAAACCAACCTATATACTACTATACCATATGATTGAATGCTTCCTTCCTAACTGGATATGGCAATGTTTGTGAAATTTAGTCTTTCTTTCTTTGTTGTGGATAATTTTGTTTTGATTTTTCCTAATTATTTCTTTGTTAGAATTGTTGATTTGTTATTAACCAGTTCTGATAGACCATTGTATGAGTATGTGTCTCATTCTGATTGTAATTAGTTGATCATTATTTTTTATATAAATATAGTATTCCTATTTGTGGAACATTGATTGTGTAGTTGTTGTGCACTAATTGACAGGAAAAAATAGCTGAAAGTGATCTGTGTTTATTTATTTTTTCGTTGTTTGGAATATGACATGCTGTTTATCCCCATCTGAAGCAGACTCAGGGAAATTTTTTCATTAAAAATGTGAAGAATGTGATGAAATGCTAGTTGCAGAAGTTTGCTTCTGTATGTGTGCTTGACACTGGACCTATAAGTGGTCACTTGACAATTAGACTATCAATTTGACCAATAGAATAGCAGCTTGGCATTGGTTGTCTGGGTGATGGTTGCCTAGTAATAAAATCAACAGGGGGCAAATTATACCTGTTATTTTATATATTATTTATAGGTGGCAGCAGCAGCCAAGAGGTTCCTCCACATCTGGATACCGGTGTTATAGACTTAAAGGGGATTGAACTCCCACCTCAGGTAAAATGTGAAGTTTATGTTATCATGCTACCTATGTGTGAACCAGGTTTGCCATAAATTGTTGATTTGAAAGCTTGTATGATAACTGTTCAAATCACAACTATCTCTTTTGGAATAATTATTTACAAGGTATAAAACGCAGGTTTTTTTGTGGTAAATGTGTCTATTTCTATTGCATACTAGTATACAGTGCCCACTTTGCATTGGTGAAGACTTATATCAAACATTGAATATCTGTATATTTCAGCCCACAAAAGACACTGGGAACAGCCATGCTGGACCAGCCATAGAGGAGCCAGCAAGGTGGGTAATAATTTTGTATGAGGGTGACTCAAGTTACCTGAATAACTGTTACTTTTATTGTGATAAAAACCCCACAATGCAAACAATGCACAATACGCCCACTTTTCTTCAAGAACTCTTTTTGGGTGCAAAAGTGTCATGATGTTATTGTCCAAATTGCAGTAAACATCTGCTTTGTAGCTTGCTAGAGTACACATTTTGTCCATGATAGAGAAATGTCTAATGCATTATAAGTTGTCAAGACAAAGTAAAAAAATATTCTTTGGATAAGAAAATAGTTTTACTGAATCATAGACAGCTTTCTGTTAAGAACAAGTCTAGATAAGATAAGACAAACTGAGCAGGATTTTTTTTTAAACTGCATAGATGAATTAACAAGGGATCTAAGCATTGAGTATTTTATCAGTGTTCTCTGGATAAATAAAAAAGTAGATATTAATTATTTCCTCTGCTTTTACAGTGATAAAGGCGCCAACTCTAAGCCCGTGGACTCTGGGAAGGTGGTATTTTCTTTTACCAAGAAGAATTCTCCACTACGAGGGGTCTCTGCAGTGTTTGCCAAAGATTCAGCTGAAGATGAAAAGAAAGACGAGGAGGAAAGCTTACCCAATCTGCAGGAGAATAAAGGTCTGATCATTTAATTATTCATTTTGTGTTCTTTTAATGAAAAAAAAAAGGTTTGTCTATTTGATATGTAATTTGACATTTTTGTACTATCCTTGTGGTTGTAAACTGCAATCTCCAGAACAAAGGTAAGTGCATGTCTTGTAGCCCAATTTATGTGCCACATGTTATGTAAGCACCTGTATATGTTTGTGTGGCCTCTGATACTGTAGCAATACATATTTCTTTTGTAAATCAGTGTTAGGAAGTTCAACCAGCATCTTGCTCAGCCTGTGGGAATCTTACTAATTAGGTTGACAGTGTCAAATCTGTGCAGCTTAACAAATTCTTTATGCTTGAGACTTAGTTTAATGAAATGCCCTCAGTGAGTTTTGTTCAGCACACTTTGAAATGTTTTACTGTTGATGCCCTTCTGTCACAGGTGTTCCAAATGGCCCACAGGAAAACATGGAGGAAGAGAAAAGACCAGACTTGGACAGTGCCAAACTGACAGAAACAGGGTCTAAACCTGCAGCCAAACTACTGGAGTCATTTGTCAAGGTAAATGTTATAGGAGATATTATTATTATTATTATTAGTATTATATTTTTGAAGTTGGATTGAGGTATCTTGCTTAGCTCTTGTCTTTTTACTGAGATTTACAACATGATCAATTTTAATTTTTTAAAAAGTGTATTGAGTACTGGGATGCTTGAACAGGAATGGCTAGGTGACAAAAACTTATTTGGAAAAATATTTTTACTTTTAAGACATCATTACGAAATAAGACAACTAATTTGAACATCTTTGAGCATGTAACATGGTGTGTAAAAATCTTCTTGTTGTGATATTTGCATATTTTTAGTATCATTTAATTGATGAATAATGTACTTTTGATGTAATTTGTTAAAAGGTGATTGGCCTTGATGATGTCACAGAATTGGAGTGGCCCAGTGAAATGGTGCAATATACCACAACAGAGCCAAAGCTCATGTTCTCCTGCAATCCACTGTACTTTGACTTCCGTCTGCTGGGAGCCAAGAACAAGGTGAAGGATGCAAACAAGCCTGAAGATGGCAGCACTAATTCAGCAGGAGGTGATGGCCCAAAGGTGGCAGCACTTGACAGTGATCTGAAATTAGATGTTTCAGCAACAAGTAAGGAGATAATCAAGGTTAAAGAAAAGTTGTTAAAAGTTAAACAAAATTGGACAAGAGTATGATATTTATGCTGATCAAGTGATGTTTTTATTTTCAATAAAAAGGAATAGTGTGAAATTAGTGGAGAATATTTGCCATAAGCAACCAAGTTCTTCAGTTGAACCTGATAAAGTTTTTTGTCTGTTATTAAGTATTATTTTGTTTCTTTCTTTGTATCAGGTGTTACTGATGATGAAAAGGCAGCTGTAGATCATGGCAGTGACCAAGAGGCTGACAATGAGGAGATGGAAGAGGAAGGCCTGGAGATCAGGCCTCCTGCCACACTGAAGAAAAAGAAGAAGAAGAAACACAAGCGTAAGGAGGAAAATGATGACAGCGAGAAAGAAGAAGAAGGGAAAGAGAAGAAACACAGGAGACATCGACACAAGAAGAAAAAGAAGAAGAAAAAGTCTCATCACCACCACCATCATCGTGAACGAGATCAGAACCAGGAAGAGGGGAAGAGCACAGAAAAGGGAGAGAAAATGGAAACTGATGAAACAGGAGAAGGGATTGCTGAAGTTGAGGCAAAACCAGAAGATGGCAATGAAAAGACTGAGACCAAAAAGTCACACAAGAGGAAAAGATCAAAGAAAAGAAAAAAATCAAAGAAGTCCAAGAAATCAAAGAGGTCCAGAATGTCTGTGTCAGAAGAAAGTGGATCTGAGAAGGAACACACCGGAATTGTAGAGGATAAGGGCAATTGTGAGGATAAAGCTCCAATCGGGGAAGCAGTAATCAAAAAGGAAGAGCCATCTACTGTTCAGGAGGAAATTGAAGAGACCAATGAGTATGGCAGCAAAAAAGTAAAGACAAAGAAAAAGAAAGAGAAGAAATTAAAAACAAGTAAAAATAGAACACCAAAATCTGGTGCTGATGATGAAAAAGAGTTGGAGGCAGAAAGTAAAAAGATTGATACTAGTGAAGGCGTTAATGACAGTAAGACTGCTAAAGTAAAAACTGAGCCCGGTACCAAGAGTGAAGAAAAGAGAAAACTATCTGAAAATGATCCTGATGAAGAGCTCAAAGACAAAAAAATGAAAACTCCCAAATCAGAAAAATCAGATGGAAGTAGCAGAGGTCGGGGTTCAAGCAGAAGAGGATCTAACAGAAAGCAAGCTTCATCAGGGGAGGACTCCCATTCAGAGAGTGAGACAGCACTAGCAGCCAATGCCAAAGCAACCAAAGATAAAAAGCCCAATCATCCTGCTGTAGAAAAGGAGGACGGTGGTAAAAAGACTGCGGTGAAGACCGCTAAAACAACAGCCTCTCCCGGTGTGGCTAAGAAAAGACAGCATGAGCAAGAGGTTGGAAATTCCAGTGGACATGCTGGATCTAAGCGTTCCAAACATGAAGAGACGTTCAACAGCTCACAGAAGTCTAACAGGAGCATAGGTCCTGAAGAAGGAAATAGTCATCAACAACATGCAAAAACCAAGAACGAGAAGACAGAAGGAGGACCAGCAACACCGTCCCAGTCTAAGTGGGACACAAGCAGCGATGAGGAAGCAGCCATTTCTGCTTTAGATCGCGACAGTGCCAAGAAGCCAACTGAGGCAGCCATAATTGGGTCAGACAGGCAAGAACAAAAAAGCAGCCAACGTAGTCATAGAGAAGGGACCGATATTAAGACTAAAGAGGAGAAGAAATCGGACAGGAGAACTAGGTCAAGGAGTAAATCCAGTGATCACAAGTCCAGGCATAAATCAAGGCATCACAGCAGTAGGAGTAGGTCCAGAGACGACTCATATTCTTCTGAGAGTGACTATGATGATGACAGAGACAGAAAAAAGAAAAAGAGGCGCAGAAGTTATTCTTACACATCAGAAAGTGATTATGACCACTCCAGAAGTAGAAGTCGTACTCGTTCCCGGTCTCGCTCTCATCGGTCTCGTCGCCATCGAGATGACTCCTATAGCAGCTATTCTGATGATTATCACAGTCGCAGCAGGTCAAGAGGGCGGTCCTACAGTAGGTCATATAGCAGAAGTTCCAGGTCCAGATCTCGCTCTTATTCTAGGGACAGGCATAGAAGAAGATCTTACAGTAGAAGTAGGTCTAGATCCTACTCAAGTAGAAGTAGAAGTCGTTCCAGACACAGGCATTCTAGGTCATACAGCAGATCTCGCTCAAGATCTCGTTCACGAGGGCGGTATAACAGAAACAGAAGCTCGAGGCACAGATCGCGAAATCGTAGCAGATCCAGGCCATTGAGAGAAATGAAAGCAAGCCCAGACAACAAATTCAGTTCTGTGATTCCAAAGAGAGAGCCAAAGCCACAGAGGGAAAAGAAAGTGGAAAAGACAAAATCTTTTGATCCCCAGCAGCTGGTCCAGTCAGTCAAGGTGAATAAGGAAGAGGTGGCCCCCCAGGCACAGGAATTACTGAAGCGGGTCAAGGAGAAGAAGCAGACAGGGGAAGACGGAGCTGAGACTTCCCCTGGCAAATCCAACAATGATGGCAAAGCTTCAGACACACTTACTGTGCCTTTGATTGGGAAACTGCCAGGGAAGCACAAGAGCACTACAGGGGAGGATGCTACAGGGGAAGGTGAGGACTCTGAGGAGAAAGTGGAGCTTGATATTCCTCTCCCGGCTGGAGGTGGTCCAGGGAAACCATCGGCAAAACCAACCACTCCAAAGTCGAACTCCCAGAATGGGCCAAACATTCCTCTCCCTCCAACCCCAGGGCCACGTCCTCCTCAGAAGGTGCCAGTACAGTTGACCCCTAGGTCAGTCAACAGGATAGAACAGAGCAAAGACGTCAGATTCCCAGGTCCTCCCTTCCCTGGTGGAGGGCCAAGAGGACCACGCCCACCCCTGGCTGGTGCTGGAGGAGGGTCTCACCGTCCAAATAGCCCTCACCCGCCTATGCTACCCCCTCCACCGCCCCCTCCTGTCTTCCACAACCAGCAAAACCGCAACAAGAACAACAATAGGCGGAATAACAAGAAGCAGCAGCAACAACAACAACAGCAACCTCACCAGCAACATCAGAATCAACAGTTTCCCAACCAGCAGATGAAGCATCAGTCACCTCACCAGCAACAGAACCAACAACAACACAACCACCAGCAACATTCTAAACAACAACACCAACAGCAGCCTCAGAAGCCTCACCAGCAGAACTTCATAGGTCCTGTTAAGCCAGGCGACCCGATACCTGTGGTGGAGGAGAAAAAGAGCCCAGAGCCTGTGGAAATTAAGCCATCGTTTGAGATCACCCCTGAGCAGGCAGAGCAGTACAAGCACCTGCAGCAGCAGGCCTTGCAGCATGTACAGCAGGTCAGTGGGGGATCAGGGTGGTTTAGGGGGATGACTTGTTCTTGTTCTTTATGTTCCAAGTATGAAATTAAGGAAAAAAAAGTAGTTTGTGCTAAGAAATTTTACAAGTTGGCTAGGAGGTTTCATTAGTCAGATATCACTTTCAATGTAAAAGGTAGAAACTTGAGAAAAACACTTACTGTCCTATCTGTATTGTATATGTGTTATTTAACCACTTCCTTGCCTTTTGAACAAGTGTGAATGTCATAAAAAATTATCTTATTTTTGATTTTTTAGAAACAGCTCCAGGAAGCTCAGGACAGGGGTCTTGTACCCGTCCACATCAACGTGGCTGATCCACTCATGGCGGAGGAGGGGCGGTCCATTGCCCTAGACGAGGATGGCATGGAACTGGTGCAGCTAGAGGAAGACGGTACTCAGCAAGTGCCACAGCAGGTGTGTAGGGGGAGCCATTTAATTATTGTTTTTCTTTTAAGCAATATTTTGTATTATCATGTGTTTATTCATTTCTTTAAATGATGTTGGTTTGAAGTGTTTTTTTTTTTCAAGAGGTGGTCCAAAAAAATTGAGAAGGAATTATGATTGGTTAAAAATGCTTTTAAAATAACTTAAGCCGTGAAGGTCAAAAGTCAATACACTTGAAACCAGCACAAACTGTTCAGCTATCATGTTCTGTGCTTGACTGACTTCCAGATGGATTTTCCACATTGCAAATTGGATTATGCTTTTACCAAATTATACTGTTCTAGCTGAATATATGGTTGAGAAAGTGTTATAAACAGTGTTTTGACATCTAGCATAAGGAATGGGATATATAACCAGGTTGCGATATTGAAAAAGAAACCTAGGGAAAAAAAGAAAAGACATTTCAGTCCAGGAGTTGCTTCTTTTGGAAGTAACTTCTGTTGTTGAATAGGTGATATTGTGGAAAATCTGCTCTGTTGCATTGTGGAAGAATGTTTTAAGATTTTTGTCTAGAGTGTTTGATGGAATGTTTCTTATTTTAGAAATAATTTGCAATACGCATGGTCCTGTGTTGCTTGCATTTTGACAGTTGATTTCATGTAAATGTTTATTAAACCCTAAGCATACCTGTATCTATTACAAATGACACTGAAAACAGTATGTTGGTAGTAGTGTTACTGTTTTAATATTATGGTAATACTTAAGAATTAAGAAATTGCAGAAGCAGGTTTAACTGTTTTCTACTTATTTTATTTGTTTCTTGCACTTTTTCACCCTATTGATTCTATCAGCCCTGAGGCATTTCTGTCTTTTTTTGACCCTTCAAAACATCCCGTATAAAAATCCTTTCAAAATAAAAATGTGACAGTTTCACAAAAGAACTTTTTGCCAAAAAAGCCAAAAAAATTTGGTGCTTTAGGGCGTATTCCCAGAGCTTTTAGATCGATCTATCCCCGCGGGGAGTCTCACTAGATTACTGTCCGATAATCCGGCTTAAATGTCCATCCCGCCTACTACAAGCTGTAAGGGGATAATTAACTTTCGAGTTTTAATTCATTTTGGTTCACTCCTGTTGATTTGTCCTGAACTGGAGTGAAAAAAAATTGTATTCTTTTAAGTTTAAACCAGTTATCAGTTGAAGTTCTTTTGTGACACTGACCCCTAGGGAGACAAAACTTGTTTAACATTCTTTACGATGATGGGTATCTTTTGAGATGGCCCCATACCCAGATCCACTGTTTACCCCCTTCTCTCCCCTGTCCCCCCCCACCCTTACCCTCTTTTTACCTTACCTTTGATTACACTGCAACCCCATTGTCTCAAACATTTCACATGTAAATGGCACCTGCCCGTCACTGTCAGAGTACGTTAAGAGTGATGTATTTGTTAATAATTTTGTACTTGCTGCGTAGTGTTGCAATTTGTGCAAACTGCACTAATTGAAGTTAATGTTTTTAGTTACAGTGTTGCTTGTTGATATTTCTTTTTAATGAAATTGTTAAAAATGCTGTGTTAAAATGCTATTGATGCTTAAGTTAGTGTATTGTGCTGCAAGTTGGCATTGATTTAAAGAAAGTACAAAACATTTTGTTGTTTGTGCCATATAAACAAACCCCTCCACTTTTGTTTACTGGTGCCATTTACAATTCACTGCCTGTTTTAACTGACAAGCACCTGTTTCTGGCCAAGCTACTTGCTATAAGTTATGTTTAACAAATGCACTCCAGGGCATCTATCCTTAGCAAAGTACATCCTTATACCGCTAATTTTTCCCAGTCCTTGCCTTTTTTTCTCCCAGCCCCCCCCCCCCCCCCTTTCTTCCTTGGGGTACACATATTACACATACATCAGCTGAAGATGTGCATTATGATTTCTCTATACTAGTGACATCTTCCTGTTTTTACTTGAGTTTAGGTCACTTGGATTGGCAATAGATGCGTAAGTTTGAGGCTTTGTCATGGCTATTGTAGCTTCAGTCGGCTATTGTTACTGTTAAAGGGAGCCTAACTGGTTCATATTGTTTTGTTATGTTCCATGTTAAATTTGGCTGACAAAATTTGTGTTTTCAATGTTAATAAATGTGTTCAGGCCTGAGCCTCAGCCAACAGGTCCTAAGAGTCATTTTAGCTTGCTAGCTATAGATAACTTGGGCTTGTTGGTTGATATTAGAATGTATTTTGCAGTAAAATTAACTTGGTAATTAGCCCCCTTTTAGTTTATTGACCAAATACTTAACACATTGCAGTTGGTGGAATTATGATCAGATTTCTTTCTAATTTTTCCCTGAAAGTCATCAAACTGCATTAAAGTAGTAATTATGAATAAATAATTTAATTGAATATAGTATTGGGAGAGGTTTTGATTATAGGTATATGAGAGAGCAGGTTATCACATTCTAACACCAAATTAATACTAGACTATGATTATAGGTAAAAACAAAATTGCCATTTTTGCTTTAAATATAGTATTGGGTGACAAGGCTTAATGTGGTCACCTCCTGGTTAAATTTTGTTTGGCATCACAGGGCGACACAGAATTTCATGTATGGAAATGTGTGAACATTTAGCACTTTATCTGGGAAAACTTGTAGATCATTTGTCTCTCATTGTATCCATGGGAAGTGTGCCAAGGATTCAACTGTTAACTTTTCACTGAATCAAAAGCTGTGCATGAATTTTGTGTTCACCCTGCCAGAAGGAAAGGCCCATGCACTTTTACTTTACTGCAGTGGGAATGGCAACAACATTTAATTGCAAAAGAGGTGCATAGTAATCACCAATTATGATCCAAGGTAAAATGGCACAACTTGGCAGTTCTTGTAGATTAATCAATATATAATGGTGTTATTTCTTAATTTTTTAATTTATTTTTATTTTATTAAGCGTTTTATTGATTTTTTTGGTTAACATATGGATAAGGCACAAAATCCCATGAGAAATGATTAGTTGATATCTTTTATTGAGGTTCAGGCCCAGAGCTTGGCAGTACTATGTAATGTATGGGGTAGTTGCTTTTGGTGGCTGTGTAACCTTTCACCTCTTTTAGCATGATTGCCTGCTGAGTCCAGTATGGTGCCTATTTGGTACCCTGTGCATTTAAGAACAAATTTCTTTATTCAAAAAGTGAAAGTCTTAGTATTTTGTGATTTAGTGCAGCTGCAGTAGACTAAAAGTGTTCTGCAGTATTGTGAGTATTATTGGAAGATTTAAAAAATGCCTGGGAGTCGCGCTATGCTGCTGTCGCAGACTGAGATGGAAACTTGAAAGGTCTCAGCTTGCTCCGAAGGCGCATTCAAAACAGGGCTAGTTTGAACCAAGAAATGTCCAGTTGACATCATCAGACGGCCAGATTACACAAAGACATCTGGTTGTGCTTCTGGATATCCTACCCATTGTTAAGCAGTCTGGTTGCCTTTTATGTCAGCTGGATTATTATATTGGTTTAAGAGAGTCTAGTTTTGAGCAATTTTCATTGTGGACTAGCTAGATGATATAATATAAAAGATGTCAAGTTCTGTGGAATGTAAAAATGCTTCCTTTGATTCATGACTGATTGGCATGTTAGCATGTGTTTTAAATACCGTGGGAGAGATTCACTGCAGAGTTTGTGGGAGACATTGCAACTAAAGAGAACATAATATGATTGAAGTGACTTGCCTCCTTTTTATTTGGATAAACTTTGTTTTTTAAAAAATGCAACTAGTTTTGAATGTTTACAGCCAGGCATAAAGCTTCATTTATGTATTATATAAACTGATTATTTTTGAGAAAACAAAGAAAAAAAACTTGCCTGGGTTTGTCTTTATTTATTTATTTTATTTTATTATTTATTTTTTTTTTGCTTTTTTATATCAAAATTGTGATTTTCATGCAACCTTTCCGAAAAGAAACAGCATTTAAAGTTTAATGTTAAGTAGAATGTGGTTCAGAATGTGGTTTAAACCTTTTTACAAAACCATCTGAAGGAATGGATTATAAAGTGTAATGGTCTTGGCTGTCTATGTCATATCAATATCATTGTTATCCAACTGCTCTGCTGTGTGTCTTTGGGTGCATGCCTGACACTGATGGTTTATATTTGGGAAATTAAATTTAATAATACATAAATTTATTTATACCCTTTTTCCCCTCTGGATGATACCACTGAAAGTTCACATGGAAATTCAGTGATATAATTAGGAGGAAATGGGTATATATTAATGTTATTCTAATGTTTACATTACATAGACTAAACACAGCCACTGAGATAATTCATCACCCAGCAAATAGGTGGCACCACTTGTTCACTTTTAATGGGTTCAGTAGTACACAAGAAATTTAACCTTATAATTTGAAACCCATGTGTATATCATCAATTACTTTCGATAATTAATGCTACAATATTACTTAGAAGTAAATCGGACACAGTCATACAATTTTTTCAAAGGTTATGAGAAGAAAAAATTATTGAATGAAAAATGGCACTCATTTCTTAATATAGATAATGTTTATGTGTTATACCATTGTATATTGTAGGTGGTGTTTTCTCAGGCTCAGCAGATCCTGTTGTCTCAGGCCCAACAGCTGGGGATCCCTCTCTCTCAGGCACAGTATGTCCAGGCAGCCACCACCACCTCGCCCAGCCAGCCACAGCTTGTCCTTCAGCAGGCGGCCACACCAGTGCCATCCCCCCAGGCCATCCATCCCAGTGGTATCCCAGTCCAGGCACTGCAGGGCATGCAGCTGGTACAGGTGCCTGGGATGCCTGGGATGCAGGTGGTACAGGGAATCCAGGCATTGCCAGCAGGAGTTCAGCCAGGCACCCCAGTGCTTGTGCCTGCCTCCAGTTCCTCAGCTGCCATTGCTCATGCCCAGGCCCAGGCTCAAGCGCAGGCTCAGGCCCAAGCTGCCCAGGCACATGCTGCCCAGGCACATGCCCAAGCTCAAGCCCAGGCTCAGGCACAAGCCCAAGCTGCAGCCACAGGGCAACCCATTCCCATCCAGATCCCAGTGGGCCACCATCCTGTTGGTATACAGATGATAAATGGGATACCACACCAGGTTATAGCAGCCAACCATCCGCCGGGACAGCCACATGCTGGATTACCAGTCCAGTTGCACCATCCTGCTGCCGCACCACACCATCCTCAGCTGGTGCCGGGACAGACCATGCTGATCCACACTCCTGCCGGGATACAACAGGTGGTGGCAGGCCCACACCATGCCGCACTGGCTGCAGCGGCCGCCGCAGCGCAACAACAGCACCATCAGCAACAGATACTGGTGAACCACCCTATGATGATGCAGAGGATACGTATGCAGCAGCATCCATGATGATAGCTGATAATGTTAGAACCAGCTCAAGATGAATATTAGACAATACCAGCAGCAGATATAGCCTTGCTGATGTCTGTGCTGTGGTATGCCCTGGACCAGCAGAGACTAGCAACTTATGTGGCTGTACTGTAAATTAATGTCAGGGTCAAAAACAAATGGCTGCTGCATGATAGAGCTGTGTATTGTGGTGCTCAGGCAGAAAGATTTTCTAAAGAGATGAGGAATGGAAGGCATGCCGAAGTAAGGTGGAATTGAAAGAATTACATTGTAGCATTTATTCCTCCCGATTGGTGTAAAATAAGTAAACTGTAAGAAATCACCTTTTTTCTTTTTGTATTCATAAAAGATCCCAGGTGATTTTTCAGGAGTATTTTTTAACTGGTTAAGTTATGAAGAGGATCTTTTTTATATACCCGTTAAAGAAACTGTTAAAAATGTTGAAAAGCTTCATTGCTTGTTTTGTAATGTGTAATTTTTTATGGTGCAGGCAAGCCATTGATTTCCATGTTCAAGAAGACATACTGTGTTATTCTTGTAAATTGTCCAGTATAATGTAGATGTAATGGATTCAAATGAGCCTGTTCTATGCAGAATTTATGGAAAGAAAATCTGTGCAATAAAGTCATAATTATGATTTATGAAAAGAGATAAAATGGCAGATGTTTCATCTTTCATTGGTGTATGCTTGGATTTTTCTGGGAAGTTTTTTATGGTAGCGTATGATTTTGCGGCAAAATGGCCCATAGCACTGAACAAGATGAATGCAAGCTTGTTATTGCTTTTTATATTCAGACCCATTGGGAAGGATAACTGAAATTCACAGAGCTTTTGTATTGCAGCTTGGAATAATTTTCTTCAGCTTAGTCATTTGTACAGTTGTGATAACTTAATTAGTGAATTGTTATCCGAAAGCCGCGAAGAATGCAAGACGGTCAATATATTTATGATGTGCAAAATATGCTATAATTGGCGAGTCAGTTAAATTTGACATAAAATAATAAAGGTCTTCTGCAAGACTTTGTTAAACCCACATCTTTGATGAAAAGAAATTCTGAGATTCATTTAGTCTGAATTTGCAATATTATAGAAATTATTTTTGACATGGATGATTTGCATTCAGATAAATCCTTTGTTGGCAAGTGCTGGGAATTTTTCACTTTGTGGTCATATCATGGGGTCACTTATACTGAGGAAAGCTTTCTTACGATTAAGGATTGTTCTAGAGAATTATGTTGATTCAGTCTTTGCTCGACCTGTATAAATTAGCTGCATTCTGGCCATGTGAATGAGAGGTGTATCTTGTGACCAAAGCTCCAGTACGTAGTAGCTATAGGTGTAAGCAGCACTGTGTGTATGAACGTTCTGTAACAGCTAACATTGTATCATGATGCCATAGATTCTGTGTATGTCTTGTAACTGCTGCAGAACACTGGTTCCCAGGTTGTATATTGCACCAAATAGAAATGTACATTTTTTTTCATTGAAGAAGGGATTTTTTTTTTGTTACATGTATTATTCAAAAAACATGATTAAATTGCTTTAAATACATTTTATGGGACTGTGTTGTAAATTTGCATTGATGGCATCTCCTTATTCAGGGGCTAGATATATGGGAATAATTATAAAGCTGTGGATCTTACACTTTACATCGGTACATCGGGGGGGGGGGGGGGGTTCTTCTTCAAAATTCTGCTTGGGGCGCTTCCATATTTGGAAGTCACACGTCACAGCTGTGTCTGCCTGGATCCATATTTGGAAGTCATAAGTCTCGTACGTCACAGGTTTNAGCTCCAATAAAAAAACATCATGAAGATGGCATGGGATTGTAGCCCATACATTAATTAAATCTTGCTCAGGGATAAAGTTCAGCCTCATGCCAATTACTATCTCACCTCAAAGAAGAAAGGTGTTAAATTGGGATTAAAGCGAGTTGCCTATACTTATACATTCCAACAGGAAACATAAACGATGATATTTTATACTTTTGAGGGGACTTTTTTTATATTATAAATAAACACAAAGATAGATGCATTACTGAATAATTAGATGCACTAAAATCCTCATTTTTGGTACCTGGATGACAATAAAGGCCCTCAAAACCCTGAAGTGTTGAACAAAATAGCCTTTTCACAACTACAATGTTAATGCTGCAAAATTCTTCTGCTTTCAAGGAAACTCCAATATTATAGCTGAATTGATTTACTTTCACTCAACTTTAAACCACAAATCTTAGCTACTAAGTTTGCCTGAAATTTGACTACCTTTTCTAAAAACTTTGTGCCTTGAATAGACACTCATTTTCACACAATCATTAATTAACATCATTATCAGCAGATACTATACAATTGTGTAGAAAAAATTAAACCACTAAGTATATAAAACAATACCGAGACAGGAAAGTGAATTAAAGAAACTTATGGAAAGTAAGTTTGCAAGCGTAAATAGAATAAAATACACAGATATAATAATGTTGTGAGTTCTACTTTTTTTACATTCAAGATAACCACGCTAAGTCACATGATACATGATGTGGCACATAAACAAAGCATAGAATACACTACATTCCTCCTCATCATATTTTCAAAACATATGTATATATACATATATTTATATATAAACCACTGATACATAAAATGCAAAGCCACCCCCCCCCCCTTTTTTTATAGATCTACATGCATTACTACATAAACGGCACATCAAATTTTCTGTAAGGACAGTGGCTACATAAAAAGATGTCATCATCAATGTGCACTTCAAAAGAGTTGGTGTTAAACTGTTTGACTTTTAGGCTTCGTTCACATGGAAAGTGTATTTTCTAAAAATCTATTTTCTATTCTATATCTTATGATCACGGTCTGTGCCCTGAATATCCCGCGGCGTAATTACTGGCAGCACGAGCCAGTTACTTATACAAAGCTGTAATTAATTCTCGGCTGTGCTCGCATTCTATAAAATCTCATCCTCCGTTGCCGCATCGCTTGCCATCGGATCATGACGGTTGCACTCGTATCTGTGGTGTGTATAGCTTCTTCATCTTCTTCGTCTTGTTGTTGCACAAGATCGACAAACACATTTTTCAAAGCAACCGC
>NW_019775924.1:215161-228201 GCF_001039355.2 Lingula anatina | reverse complement strand
CCCCCCCCCCCTTTTTTTATAGATCTACATGCATTACTACATAAACGGCACATCAAATTTTCTGTAAGGACAGTGGCTACATAAAAAGATGTCATCATCAATGTGCACTTCAAAAGAGTTGGTGTTAAACTGTTTGACTTTTAGGCTTCGTTCACATGGAAAGTGTATTTTCTAAAAATCTATTTTCTATTCTATATCTTATGATCACGGTCTGTGCCCTGAATATCCCGCGGCGTAATTACTGGCAGCACGAGCCAGTTACTTATACAAAGCTGTAATTAATTCTCGGCTGTGCTCGCATTCTATAAAATCTCATCCTCCGTTGCCGCATCGCTTGCCATCGGATCATGACGGTTGCACTCGTATCTGTGGTGTGTATAGCTTCTTCATCTTCTTCGTCTTGTTGTTGCACAAGATCGACAAACATTTTTCAAAGCAACCGCCATTAACTTTCTAACTTCCTACTGCGCATGCGTCAAGGTATCAGAATCTCCTTAGAGCACAGCCGAGAATTAATTACAGCTTTGGAAGTAACTGGCTCGCGCTGCCAGTAATAATGCCGCGGGATATTCAGGGCACAGACCATGATCACAAGATATACCGTGAATAGAAAATAGATTTTTAGAAAATACACTTTCCATGTGAACGAAGCCTTAGTCTCTAAATTTAGACTGGGTTTCCACGCCTAGATCAATCCATCTGAATGGGTCCAACTCCCTGGGTCTCACTAAATTGCTATCAACTAACCGGCTTAAATGTCTGCCTTGCCTACCGAATCAGCTAGGAGGTGATAATTACCCCCCGTTTTACTAGGCGTGACAGACATTTAAGCAGGTTAAGTTAATAACACTTCAGTAAGACTCCCCAGAGAGATATCTGTGGGAATAGTCCCTTAGGGGCTTTATGAATATTAGTAAAATACAGGTTGAGTTCAAAAATTCAGTTTCATCTTAACTTTTTGGATAAAGTAAGGCCATTTTTTATCACCATACATTATACTTTATGCCATACAGATAACACATTTAATGAAAAACTGGTTGACCTATTGCCTTCAAGTGGATGAATACTATAAATTTCTGGCAGAGGAGAACCATGCTACTAATTGCGCTTGAACTTACAAACTGGTGACTTAAATACAGGTTGAATTGGAAAAGAAACAGTCCTTTTTCTTGAAGCTAAGCACTTTTTTCTTCATATTATCAGGTTGGTTTTGCACCCCTACCTCCAATAAGTATAAGGGCAATTAGTACCATGGTAAACCATTTCTTGCAATCCCAGTGAAGTGCACATTGATAATGAGAGATTTTTTTACACAGACACTGTGAACAAGCTGAAATTAGACTCTCTAGCTCTTCTCATCAGGTCATCCTTAAACTGTTGACCAGGAAGCAAGCTATTTTCTTCCTTCAAATGGACTTGGGCCCTAGTCAGTGGTCACAATCTAGATGACTTACAGATGAGAAAAGCTACTAAGTCTTAATTTCAATACTATTTAAAATGTTACTTAAGTTTTTCTTAATCAGTTGCTGGCCAAATATAAAATGCCAAGGCCACTCCATATAAGACAAAAAATTATCTTGAAGCTGGCAAAGAGACTTGTCCCAACTGATGGAGTTGCAGGACTTGTGAGACCTTGGACCTTTGGATTTGGAGTTGAACCAGTAACATCTTGGAAAGCTGATTCCAAAGTTGTTGAACCTGGTTATAAAAAACAAAATACATCAAGAATGAGAAAAAAAAGAATCAAATGGCCAAGTTTGTCATAACAATCTAATGTATAGGGATCAGAGAAGCAAGTTCATTAAAACAGATTCCTTGTTTCCCCTACCAACAATATATCTAGTAGGAATTAGTGCTCCACACACCTGTTTTCTGATAGATAACCATCTTCAGCAAAATAAATTCTAGTTCATATCTGATAATATATTGCACAACACATTAAAGTTTAAACTTCATTATTTGACAAAATTACAGTTTCATTTTTCATTTTAATTTGTAGTGTTCTAATTTTTATGTGAAAATATATTTCATTATTATCACGTACTATACAGCTATGGTGACCTTGAAATTAGATTGCACTTGGCTTTCATGCCTGTAACAATGCTCACAATCATGACAGAATGTACCTCCGTCTTGGATGCAAAATCAACAGTTATTCTCTGAGAAAGTGTGACATCTGTGTCTGTACATAGAAAGTAGTCAATTGGCTAATTGTAAAAAAAATTGCTAGTGGATACTTAAGCCTTTGAAACAATTTTTGAAAAAAAATTTATCTACTCACCCTTGAATACTAGTACTACATTGTACTGAATTTTCCACTCTACACCATTTTCACCTATAACAATGCATGTGTAAACCCCTGCATGATAACGATCCACTTCTGCTATACTCAGGTCTCCACTTGGTGTGACCAGTTTGTCTCGCATTTTGTTCAATGGCACATAGACTTCAGGTTGACCTCCTGGATTCCAGCTGGCAATTGGAGTTTGCGTGGAAGAGTGATTTACATACCAGTCTACAGAATTTATGTTGCTGAGGTTGCTGTGACACTCTAGTAGCATTTCCTCTCCCACTAAAACTTTCATGTCTCGATAAAGACTGGCTAAAGCACCTGGAATTAAGTTTTGAAGTTAATACATTTATCATTTTCTTTTTTGGCTATTTCAATTAAAATTACAATGAAATAGTCAATAACAGGTACACAAATATTGGTCTGTTTTATAAATGTAGTTAAAATGTTATTCCATAAAGTTCAAATTTTGTATTTTTCTTTATAATGTGGATGTTGGACTACTGCATTTTTGCGTAACTATAATCTTTGTTATTTAAAACCTTTGATATTTCAATTGACAATTTATGTGATTAATAATTCATTCAAATTTTCAAACATTTTACAGTTATTTTAATGGAAGGTGAGTACAAATAATACTAATGATATAATAAAACTGATATCTGAAGGGATGAGAACAGTCCTCACTATAAAAGTAGGAAAACTGGCTGGGGGTCCAGGGTACACAACTTACAAAAATGACCCAAATGAACCCGAAAAAGTCAGAATTCTGACAAAAGTCGGAAAAGACTTGTCATTGTATCTGATAAAATTATGACCAAACTAGAAAAGCACTCCAAGTGCGCAGACCTCCGCCAAGGCAGCAAAGTCTCCACCCAATGCCGTTTCACCCCTATATTTTCATTCTATGATGATTTAGATTTTTGATTATTGATTAATTGTTGATCCGGACCACCACCAAAAACTAATCATCTGTTCCTTGACCCACATCTGACAGTTCCTGAAAATTTCATCAAAATTGGTCCATAACTTTATGAGTTATGTTGATGACAAACAAATAGGGGTGAAAACATAACCTCCTTGGCAGAGGTAATTATGGCTTATATATAGACGGAAATGTTTATGAGGCCTTAGTCACATAACACACACTGAACCTACACCATTATACTTATACAAACTTGGCTTGTGTCTACAGTTATATCTTAAATAGATCTCTTTTATTTTGAGTGTTTGAAGTTGTGAAAGTGGATCACTGTGTATTATCTCCAAGGTAAAACTGTTTTGGCCTGTTGATTTTAAAAAAGATAAAGAGCACCTGTTGCATTTCTGACAGATTAACGTTATATTGTATAAAATGTATAACAGAGTTGATTCAAGAGACTTAAAAAATTATTACCGGTAAGTACCCTGGTTCTGGTAATCAGTATGACCCTGCCTGCTCTGGCAATATTGCATACTTATTGCATCATGACATCTTAAACTTTGAATGGAATACACAAGAAACCTAACGTGACCTGCGAGCATGCACTCGAATATAATCAAATCCTTATCATTACTTCGGATATTTGGATTATATAGTTAACATAGAAAACTAAAGACACTACACTTGACTTACCACAATGAGAGAAACTGCAAATCGATAGCAAGGCACAAATCATGGTGAACCCCGCCCTTGTAACCTCACCACCTCCCATGAGTCCCGCGGCGTTACTATTCCTATTCAGACGCGTACTCCGGACTAGTGTCTCGTCCTGAGAATCTTCAGAAACTCTTCCCTTCCTAAACTATATGGACAGTGACTAGAAAACCCGCCTTCCACTCTCTCTCTCCTGTCGGATTTTTGCGAAGTTAGCCGTGCATTGGGGACCCGGTGACACCCACGCTCGAGCACACGAACGAAACGTAGTGCCTCGATATGAAACAAGACAACTTTTGTGTTTTTAATCTCCAAATACGAAAAAAAATCAATTAATCTAATAAATAGGCTAACGTTAAGAACGTATTATATCGTTTGTTTTATATTAATTATTATTTAAGGTCATTATAATAAACAAGTCGCATTTCGATGTACTCCATGCTATGGCCTTAATATATAAATAGCAATTTTTACGAGATTACAAATTGTATCGCATTGTTTGGTTCCATTGCCTCGCTTTCAAAAATTAGAACAGGCGCTCCAAAATCGTAAAACGAAGTTAAAAATTTTATATTGGCCGAGTTCCCCCACTGTTAAGAATATCCTCGCAGCATTATCTGCGGTTAACCTTCCTACGATTTTCAATGTATTTTGCAATGTAATTCACATTCCTCCAGATGAAGAATTTTATTAATCAAGAGTGGGGGAGGTGTGAAAATCCCCATTGGGGCCACATATAACACTATAAATACAATGGGAATCCCCTTAAAATGAAGGTAAAATAGATGTTTTTTCTAAGGATTTCAGACGGATTTACTTTTTACAACTTAAAATCAATAGAACATTTCTAATATAAACTTTCAAAAAGACACCAGAGAGCTAATGAAATAAAATCAACCAGACGGTAAACACTGGCAGGCTTTGTCAATTTCACCATTTGTTTATTTCAAACGGCGTACATTTCGCACATGCGCAGTAGTTTGAGACCTGTGCTAATCTAATGCGCAAAAGAACGTGCATAGTGCTGACCGGCACAATCTGCTGACGTAACACGCCACACCTTACCTATCGGCCAATGATCTCTCAGGTCGCGCGACGTAATACAATGTAACACAACAGGACCCGCTGCACACTCTCTATTAATGGAAAGCCGTTTATGAAAAAGAATGATGAAAGTATCAGGGGCGGATCCAGAGATATTTTCTGACAGTCTTCCAAATTATCTTTGTTGATCCATCCTCCATTTTTGATCGTCTTCCGACAGAAACATTAGATGCCCAACAATGTAAACTAGAAAATCTGACCGTCTTCCGGAAGACCCAGAAGACGGCCTAAATCCGCCCCTGAGTATCATTTCGACAAGAATTATTTTGTGAGATGCTAACATCATTTTGAGATCGTCACTTTTTTTTTCTACAAGGTCGTTTTATCATTTAAAAACTTAATTTTTCACATACCAGCATTTTCAAGGCATGATTTTGTTATGAGACGAGCCATGTTTGGTTTTGCGCATAGAAGTATGCCTCGTTTCATAACAAACGGCGCAAAAGAAAACTATGTTATAATATAACGCGTCCAGGGGTCCGTGTATGACGGGGAAAAGTGATTTCCATTTCGTCATGTGGTGGTAGTGTACGAAGTAGGCTTTTAGTAAATTTTGATGCTATATGACATATGATTTTCGACTGTACTGGTATATATAATTACCACCAATTTTAACCATCTACTATTAATAACACGGACACTTACAAAATTTCATTACCACTGGGCTTCAGGCCCACTAAAAATGAGATAAAAATAAAATAAGATAAAATGTTTATAAGTTCCAGAAAAAATTAGCCAATTAGACTGCTTTTTCAACTCAAGTTGCATTTTAGTCCAATTTTTTTTCCCTGTAAGTTTAAAATGAGTAAGTAACAGTTTTTTTCTTTAATGGTCACTATTGAGACAGTGCCCAATATAGAGTTTTCCTCCATTTTGATGCAATATTAAATAGTGCTCTAACATCAATTTTGACCATCAATTTTTAATAATAAAATAAATGTATCATGGACATTCTGAAAATGTGACTAGCAAATGTCTTCAAGCCCATGAAAGTTCAAAGTCATACCTTGAAAATGCTGGAATGTGAAAAACTGTATAACTTCCAGAAAAGTTAATTTATAAAAGAGGTTTTCCAACTAAAGCTGTATTACAGTTCTAAGGCCACATTCACATCGAGAAGTGACAAGGCTCTACAAAGCTGAGACCTAAATATGGCGGACATACATAAAAGGAAAACCGCCTAATCTTTTAATAGCCTCTCTGCTTCTAACACGCCTACCCACGTGTCGTCCCTGTGGGGGTGCAGTCACTATACATCTCGGCTCCATTTGCCCACGAAGCTACCTGAGAAATATTAAGTGTGCATGCTCATTTGTTAAGGTCCACTAAATGCATGTGATGAAATCACTCATTTACATATTATATTTATACTTGTAATCAGTCAGCATATTATCATTCACCTTACTTCAGTCTTGAATGAATATTTATCATCCTCTGTATAGGTATACCTGATAAGTAGAACTGATATAACTTAAAAGTAGAAGCCCTCAATTGTTATCTATTGCATTGCAATTAGTATTTAAATGAGTTGCTGCCACTGTGGCATGCAGATAGATTCTCTGGAGATAATGTGTATAAAGGCTGAATGCTTGGACTTAATAAAGGACTTTTAGACTTGGAACTAAATATGTGAGTTCTGTGGTTATATTCCCTCTCCCATGCATCAGTGACAGGTAAAATATAAGAAGAACCTGGGTAGGGTGGAACATGGACCCCTACATAATGGCGAGCTCGACCAGGGTCACTGCGGGGGAGGGATATATCTATGGATCCAACTTTGAAGATGAGTATGTGTATGAAGATGATGACTGGGATTCTGAAAAGGACTATAACATTAATGGCAGACTGGTAGAATGCCTGTCCAAGCTAGCCGACTTGTTACAAAGACAATATGGCTGTTTGGACCAGCAAAATAATGACATTTCTGCAGAGTCTGAAATAAAACCAGAGGAAGAAGTTAAAGATAGAAACCAAAGCAAAGTAGATGGACCTTCAGAAATGGAGAAGGGAACTAAAGTCGAGACATTGAGTACTGCTAAAGAAGATGAATGTATGCTGGAGTTTGTGAAGGAACAAGTTGTAGGTGAAGAAAATGATGGGAATGAACTGAGCGAGGATATTATTTTTGTAAATGATCAAGAGGTTGGACAGAGAACCGATTTCGAAAAAGGGGAGAAACATATAGTGTCTGTCGAGAAAGATTATGAACAAGAGCTAGGGAAGAAAACTGATGATGATGATGACAAAAGATTAAGTGAGAGTAAAATGGGTGAACTGAAGTATGATGAGAAACTTGCTATAGATGATAATGCTTTAAGAGATAATGTGAAGAGTGCTGATGAAGGACTTGAAAATGATGACCCACAGTTTGAGGAGAAACATGCTGTAGATGAAAGGGCTGTGACAGATTTTGAAAATTATGCTCATGAAGGACTTACTGACGAACGGATGGGAATGGATTTTTCTAATTTTAAAGATACAGACATAGACAAACTTACTGAAGTAGAGATGAAACAAAGTGCAGGTGAGGTGGTTAAAGTTGTAGAGAATGAAGACAAACAAGGCTCAGACACAGAAAATGTTTGTGAGAACACAAAAGAATGGAAAGGTGTAAAATGGGACTTTAACAGAGACAACAAAAAGGTGCAGAGAAAGTTTATGGCAAAGAAACTAAAATGGACACTTCTTCCACACTGCAAATTAAGAAATGATTTTTTTTATTCAGTTAAAGGATAATGCATCAGTTAGGGCTGTACTGTAGGTTCAGAAAAATGAGATTTATAGATATTTTACACTTGGCTCAGTATTTGATATTCTTGTTTTAATATTTTAAGTAAAATTGCACCAAATAATTCACGACTTACATATATGGAAATAATAACATAAATTGTGTTTACAGATAAGGTTAAATTGAATTATAAAGAATATGTGACAGTAGGGTTTTTTTTTTTATTCAAAATGGTAAATTTCCAACATGTGGGAAGATTCCCAAGATATGTATTATAGAAGGTAAAAATATAGTTTCATGATATACCTGATACTGAATTGTTTAACTGATGAGATTTTAAATGTACAGTCCATTAGAAAGCTGTTTGAACAATCTGTATTACAACTGGACATTTATCTCTGTCAAAATATTTTGGAAGCATAAAAATTCAAATTTAATTTCATTAGAATAATGACATGTCTTTGTACAGCAATGGAATGGATAATGAACTGAATTAATTACAATTGTTAGTTTAAGTGATGATGTTTGATAGAATAATATTTTAATTTATTCTTGTAATTGAATCATGACGCAGATATTTTGTATAAGTATTTAGCGGTTAAAATTTTTTATATTTGAGTATTCTGTGGAATCTTTATTTCAAAAAATTATGTAACCATAATTTTTTTTTGTGGGAGAAGAAGGAATATGTTAAGGTCCACTAAATGCATGTGATGAAATCACTCATTTACATATTATGTTTATACTTGTAATCAGTCAGCATATTATCATTCACCTTACTTCAGTCTTGAATGAATATTTATCATCCTCTGTATAGGTATACCTGATAAGTAGAACTGATATAACTTAAAAGTAGAAGCCCTCAATTGTTATCTATTGCATTGCAATTAGTATTTAAATGAGTTGCTGCCACTGTGGCATGCAGATAGATTCTCTGGAGATAATGTGTATAAAGGCTGAATGCTTGGACTTAATAAAGGACTTTTAGACTTGGAACTAAATATGTGAGTTCTGTGGTTATATTCCCTCTCCCATGCATCAGTGACAGGTAAAATATAAGAAGAACCTGGGTAGGGTGGAACATGGACCCCTACACATTGGTCTTGAAAGACAATAGAACAGAAGAACTTTTTTCCTTCGATCGCCTCCAGCCCCCATGCTTTCTTCACCTCAAGTTAAATTGATGAGCATGTGCACTTAATATTTCGCAGGTAGCTTTCGGGTGAATGGAGCTGAGATTTAATGACTGTACCCCCACAGGGACGACGCGTGGGGAGGCGTGTGAGAGGCGAATAGACTATTAAAAGATTAGGCGGTTTTCCTTTCATGTACATCCGCCATATTTAGGTCTCAGCTTTGTAGAGCCTCAGCTCTTCTCGATGTGAATGCAGCCTAAGTTTCTTTCCTGTAAGTTTGAAAAGAGTGTGATACATTTTTTCCTTCATGCTCTGTATGCACCCTGAGCTTCAGAGACAACTTGACACTAACCTCCTCACTATAGCCTATCTTCATCGTGTCAAGTTACCTCTGACCACATTCGGTTGCCCGCACTGCCCGCCAATCAAATTTAAAGCCTGCCCTCAATGACTCATTGAATGGTCTAGCCAATGAACATGAACGAGTCAAAGCGCGCTTTGTTCAAATCCGGACCAATCAAAGATAAGGCTGAATATCAGGGACTTGCCATAACCTGTGGGCAGCACGCAAAATACATCATCCCTCAGTAGATAATGATGCAGGGCCTCAAACTGCTCTGGTTTCAATTCCGATGTACTCATATTTTGCAAAGAATCAAGAGATAACTTAACATTCTTTTACGTAGTCACTTGCAGGAGACGATGCCATGCTTTCTTTGTGTACGGTTATGCGGACGCAACGAAATACAATTTTCTCATTGGACATAATTCTGGACTTTCAACCAATCAATGTTTTCACCAAACTTTGGTGAAAATTTTTGAAACATGGATTTGATTGGCTTATATAAACTAGGTCAAACTATTTTCGTCAGAGATAACTTGACACGATGAAGATAGGCTATAGTGAAGAGGTTAGTGTCAAGTTATCTCTGAAGCTCAGGGTGTCTGTATGGCAATAGTACCCAAAATAGGGTTTTCTTCAATTCCAATGAAATATTACATAATGCTTTACAGCATAATCACCACTAATCTTAAATAATTAATTAAGTAACATGGATATTCAGAAAATGTAACTATCAAAGGTCTTCAAGACCACATAAGTTCAAAGTCACACCTTGAAAATGTCAAAATTTAAACGAGATAACTGTATACTGAAATGAGTTTATTTTCATTTTCAACACCTTTTCACATAAAATAATCAATTTACTATTATTATTCTAATAATATTAAAATAACTTTATTGGTTATTTCACAACTGTGACACAGCTTTTTTGTCTTGGAATTATTAATATCCAATTTCGTAACAGCCAGAGAAGAGCTCTGGCAGAGAGTTCCAGATTTCTGCTGAAATAATTTTCTTTCTCCAATTTCTTAGCATGACATTTAAACTTCAAAACAAAAATCAAGCTGCTTTTTTTTCTATATGCATATTGTGAGGCCTGGTATTTCTGTAACCTTAATTAATTAGTCTTCCCTCAGTTGGACTGGCCACTACATCACTTAATGTTCCTTCTCCTTTATAAACTTTTCAGCACAATCTAAAATATCTTTATTATGGCTATCTGAGCTGACGTTGGACAGCAACATATGGAATGCTTCTGGGTCTTGTCCTTTAAGTGGCCCACACTTCACATTGTTAGCAGCATTGTCCACTATGTATTTTGACCAGTCAGAAGCCTTGAAATTGGGTCCTGGCTCCTAAAAATTAAACACACGTTTTTCAGTGCCCTTGCCATGCTTTCCTCTGTGTTAATAATAATATTAATAGATTCAGAGATGCAAATTATTTTGAATTGGTTTAATGATCGCCAACCCATGCTGTCAAGTAACCGCTACTTGTTAGATGGCATTATTCAAAGCTGTAATGAAAGAATTGTCAGTTGTCCTGACAATTAAAGATCAGGCCTTGTAAATGGATTAAGTGTTTAATAACACTACCCTCATGTCTATTAGCACTAACATCCATATAAACCACCTAACCTACAAACAAATTAGCATTACCAGATGAATGTTAGTGCTAGGTATCGCTTTGTTGGTGCTGAATAATTTTACGGTGTGTTGGTTAATTTGTGGGTTGGGCGGTTAATATGGGTGTTAGTGCTAAAAGATCTGCAAGTAGTGTTAGTAAACACCTAATAAGTTTATAAAGCCCGAAGATGGTGGCACTCATAATTTCAATCTGGTTAAAAATTTTGCAAGAAAAAACACCAAAACAATATATTTCAATAAATTAAAATAGTAATTGCTGGCAATCTGTTGATGTTGAAGAATTCATAAAATGATGTATTTTTTAAAATAATTCATCAATATTCTCAGAATAAAACACTTATGTTGTGTGCTACCTTTGGTACATGTATAACCGCTAATGTTTTATTCTTCTCCTGCCATAATGCCATCACTGGCTTTCCAGGTTGTATGGTATTTAGTAAACCGGCAACCTGAAAGATACATGAATTAAACGCATGAAGTATATACATGAATTTTTAAAAATTATTTCTGCATGACAACTGGACTTGCCACATCAGTCTACACAGAATTTTGATGACTAGTGCAATGTTGTCTTCACAAGGAACGTCAACTACAACTAACAATCTTCAGAAACAATCAAAAAGGTTATGCAAAGCACTGACATATGACTTAAATTATAATATAACTTGTCTTGATGGCAAACAATTAACAAAGCTGGGGATTTGAATTAAATTTTTTTTAATTAATTGATAGTTTTATTTGATTCCATTATTTGGATCTCTGGGTTTCTCAAATATGTTCAGATAGAGTCAAAATTCAAGCCCATTACTCTTCCTTATACCATTATCACCTACTTTGAGTTCTCTTCTGCAAAAAGGTGGAAAAATATGTGCAACTGACATAAAAAAGGCCGAATCATATTCCAGTCTAACCTTGCTTATGCTCTCACACCAACCTTTTTCAGTCCTCCAGTGTACAGAGTTTCTGTCACTAAGTATGGCGCTGATGCTTCTCCTTTTAGAGATTCAACTTGCTGAAATAAATGAAGAACACTTTGAGTAACACAATTAAATGAAAACTTTCTATACCTTCGTCAATCTTGCCAGCCATATTACCACTGGAATATGCAGACAAAAGAAGATTTCACTCACAACTATTCTGATCTTATGTGGCATTAGTTACAATACCGTTTTTTTGTTGCCTTTGAGGATGTTTAAATGTAAACACTTTGTATATAATATAATATAATATAATATAATATAATATAATATAATATAATATAATATAATATAATATAATATAATATAATATGGATTCCTTAAACAGGGCTTAAAAAAACTGGACTGATTACAAATCAAATCACTGACCTCTACAAATTTAACCTTTGCCAACAAGCTCCTTGCTGCCCGAACCTTCTCTTTCTGCTTATCTACTGTGGCAGCCAGCTTGTCCCTGTCAGTCTTTGGGAGAACCCCATCTGAAAGTGTCTGCAACAAAAAATCTTTCACTGTATCATAAGCATCAATCCCAATCAACATTGGCCTCATGTAGTGGTAGTGTTCTGTTTAAATCTGTATTTTTAATCTGCATACAATATTAAATTATCACATATAAAAACAATAAAGTTGGCTTGGGAATATCTGACAGATGGTAATCAAAGTTTTGAGAAGTTAAATGAAGGTATCCTGTATCTGTGTTAGCTATCATACCTGAGAAATCTCTCTCAAATTTTCTTCCCACGTTTCTGGGTTTTCCAAGTTTTTTATTGCTTTCACCACAGTTTCAACCTGTTCCTTGACAATTTTGGACAACTCAATTGCCTGACATAAAATAAAAATTGATATACAGTCAAAGTTTTAAAAAATATTACAAATTTTTCAAATAAATAAAAATCACAATTAATTTGTTTTCATTTTTTACTCCAAGTTCTCGTCTCAGCATTTGTAATCATCATTTGGATCACGTCCAAATGAAGAAGAATTTTACTACTTTTTTATTTCAAATATAACAGAAAACTACAACAGGGTTACTAAAAAGTTCACAGATGGTCTTACACTCACCTGCTCTGCTTGTGGTCCAGTAACAGCAGATATTCTTTTCACCCCCTGTAAGTGACCTGACATGTTTACTATCACCACTGGGCCTATGTGAGATGTGTTGTGGACATGGCTGAAAAAA
>NW_019775924.1:197659-213600 GCF_001039355.2 Lingula anatina | reverse complement strand
CTATCATACCTGAGAAATCTCTCTCAAATTTTCTTCCCACGTTTCTGGGTTTTCCAAGTTTTTTATTGCTTTCACCACAGTTTCAACCTGTTCCTTGACAATTTTGGACAACTCAATTGCCTGACATAAAATAAAAATTGATATACAGTCAAAGTTTTAAAAAATATTACAAATTTTTCAAATAAATAAAAATCACAATTAATTTGTTTTCATTTTTTACTCCAAGTTCTCGTCTCAGCATTTGTAATCATCATTTGGATCACGTCCAAATGAAGAAGAATTTTACTACTTTTTTATTTCAAATATAACAGAAAACTACAACAGGGTTACTAAAAAGTTCACAGATGGTCTTACACTCACCTGCTCTGCTTGTGGTCCAGTAACAGCAGATATTCTTTTCACCCCCTGTAAGTGACCTGACATGTTTACTATCACCACTGGGCCTATGTGAGATGTGTTGTGGACATGGCTGAAAAAATAGAGAATATATATGAAACCCCCCGTATGTGGTCTTGCTGACATGTTTACTTTCACCACTGGGCCTATGTGAAATGTGTTGTGGACATGGCTGAAAAAAAAAAGAGAATAAATATGAAACCCCCCTGTATGTGGTCTTGCTGACATGTTTACTTTCACCACTGGGCCTATGTGACATGTATTGTGGACATGGCTGAAAAGGGAAAAATAAATATTACCCCCCCCCCCTTTCATATCTGCCAGTACTACTACTTGATAAAGCATGACTGCAAACCACGAATTATGAAATCTGAGTAAAGAAATTAAAAGCTATACAGATAAGTTGGAATTTTTATCTGATTTAATCTGCACAACTCTTTTAATATACAAACCCTTCACAGTCTTTTATATTGTACATACTTGTACTGATTTATCATTATCAAAGAGGAAGTATAATTGCTCACCATGATGATTAGTATATCTAAAAGGCAAAATCCCAAATCCACAACTACTACAAATAGTATTAAAAACAATTTCTTTTCTTATAATGATTAAAGGTTAATAGTCTGAGATCTTACAATACTTACGTGCCTCCACATAGTTCAACAGATGTTTCTACTGGTCCAGTAGAAGCTTCTGACGTAGGTAGCTCCATCACTTTTGTGCCTACTGAGACCACATAAACACTGTTAGGGTACACCTGTGAAGTAGAGAAATCAATGAGGTCTATAGGTTTTGATTTATATGATAAGATCATTCTTCAAAGGGAAAAAAGTTTCCTACCCACATTTTCATGTGTTCATTGTTGTTTGGACTTGCAACTGTTATCTAAAAATAAAGGGTTAAATGGTTAAAAGAAAAAAACTGGCAAAAACAAGATAATGTTAAATTATAGTACTACAAAAATGCTGACATGATCATTTGTTTGTTTTTGTTTACCGATTGTAGCAAAAATTTTACATGAAAACTGCAAATACAGTAAACTGACAGAAAAAATCCAAAATTCCTTTTTACACTTTTCTAAACCTTTTTAGAAGACTAAAGACAAGTTTTTAAGTTGAAACTGCAGATATGACAGTTTAACAACTGAAAACATTCCATCAACTTCATACCTCATTCTCCAGTGAGACCAGGCCATTGATTTCCTTAGCTCTCACCAGAGGGACCTCTTCTCTGTACACTTTCCAAGATGAGCTGGTAAATTTATTGACAATTTTTTCCACCTGAAGAATCTGTTCAGAAGATACTTTGCCCTGAAATGAAGACATTCATCAGTAAATTAAACAAAATGTTACAATAGACAGATCTCACTTGTTAAGTTTTTTCAAAGCTGGAATGTTATTTTTTAAAATCAATAAAAATACACAAATAGCATGTTTTTTTTACTCTTAGTGCAGTCCTGTTTAGCCTAAGTTGACTTCCATTTCTGACTAGATGTAACCTAAATAAACCTCCACCTTCTAGGCATCATTAGAACTTGGTTCCCATTCACAAAAATCCCCATATTTTGGAGCTAAGTTTTGACTGCCTGAATTGGATAGCTTACTATGTGCAAAACTGGCTTTGTAACATTGGTCTGTGAGCTTCTAAGAATGTTTGGCCCATAATAAATGTATATGATAAGCTAAAATTGGCTATTGTCACCACTACAGTTAAGTACACCATTCAATGTAAAAAAGGGCCTATTTTTACACAAAAAAATTTACTTGAAACTTTATGCGAACCAGATCCATCATACATATAGCATTCATTCTTTTGCCAGAAACAATCACAAACATTTGTAAAACTTTCCGTACCAGGCAGGTGAAGTCAAAAGTCAGTTTGTCAGGTGTGACAGAGGACCCCTTCTGCTTCACGTCACCAAGCACCTTGTTCAGTGCATAGTTCAGCAGGTGTGTGGCTGTGTGGTTCCGCATGCAACCCTGGCGATAGTCCTAAATCGAAATGAACAAGGAAACATGAATACTATTTTTAAATGTCCAATTAGTTTGTTTCAGAAGAGTTTCTTTTTAAATTAAAAAATAAAGTAACAAAAATTTCCTCATCAAGGTGCAGTAGCACTTGTATATAACATACTCAATAGGACAGTTTATTTTTGTCGGTTTAATACAAACCCCATCACAACCATACATCATTCTTTTTTCCATTGCTACTTCCAGATTAAGAACATAATAGGTGAGTGCCCAGTATATGCAAGGTCTTTACTCATATATGCAAGGTCTATTGAAGAATAATTTGTAACAAGGTCCGTGAAGAAGGAAGTAACAGCATCATGCCTTTATAACCCAAGTATTTTTTTTTAAATTGTGCATCCAAGTTATATAATCACTTGACTTCCCTATATACTAAATACACTATTTACTTCAGCTATCTTTGCCTCTGCCTGAGAACCAACAGTCACTCTGCCTTTGGCCACAACTCCCATGTGTACGACATAGTCCTTAACAGATTGGACATCTTCTACAGAGAATACAGAATCCTGTCAAAAAACATAGTGAAATCAATGTAGAAAACAATTAGAAAATTCAATTCAAAATCAATTCTTAGAAGCATATTTATAATAAAAAAAACAAATAATCTTTTTCTATGAGAATGACTGCAGTTGTCATTTAAGCTTAACCTATTAGTAACCTTTTAAAAATAAAAGACTGCTTTTTACTGAAAGAATCATACTTATCTCTCTTGGCTTACACATATCTCAGAGTCCCAGTAAAAAAAAAAAGCTGATTTACCTCAGTCTGCACAATCTTGTCTTACCTCAGTCACTATAGTCCCTCTGTCTGCAGCTTGACCTCCACCTTCAGCATAAAAACAGGTCTTATCCAATAAGATTCCACACTGTTGACCCATTTCTATGGAAGATACAAGCTCTCCATCTACCAAAATACCAGCTATCTGACACTGCAGTGGTGCAAATACTAGAAACAAATTTAAAACAAGTCATTAATCAAAAATCATTCAAAGCATTTTGACTATAATGAAAAAAATCTGAAAATATCAAAACGTGCCAACTACGTCGGTCACATGACTCAATCTGTGTCCTAGTTTAAGGCACCAAGCCTAAGCGGCAGTGGTATAGACAACTGAACTATGTTCAGCATCAAAAGGAGCGATCAATGACAGAAAAATCAACTGAACTGCACTCAGTCTCATTGAGAAATATCCTGAACAAGTAAACAAATGCCAAGTTCCAGAAGAAAGTCAAAAACTGCAAAACAGCGATCAACGAAACAGTGCATGCTTGCCTCCGAGAAGGGAGCAACGCAATGACATCTGGGATCGCGCAATGCTCTCTTGTATAATCTCGGTTAACCATGGTGCCGTAGTAGAATCAGGTCTACAGCTTTCAATATAATCTACCATTCACAATTGGGCATATAGGGTTATTTCAGTTGATGACTTAAACTCACTGACAGACATTTTTACTCACCATACTCTTCCCCTGACACATAGTCATATTTATATGAATCCTCAGTAGGTCTGATGTTGGCACTTATCAGTTTCTGTAGCAATATTGAATTTAAAGTTATCACAGGGTCTCTCTCCATTGGCTGCAAAGTAGATCTCTCCTGAAAATATGATCAAAAGAACTGTTGTTGAGAACAGACCCTTGTGCCTAATTCACTAATGTTATTATATGATGTTAATGGACTTTATTTGTCTTCAGATTGAGTATCATGGTCTTTTTGCTGATGATGTCATATCAGCAGAGGATGGGGGGGGGGGGGGTAGAAGTTATTTTCAATTCCTTGATTTCTCCTTTACCTGGGCTCATATCAGAAAAAATTCCAATGGCTAAGAGGGCCATGCATGACTACCAGTAAGGGGTGTGTCCAATACAATCACACCGTTTAGACTTTATCCCTTATAGTACCAATTTTCACTGGACCTTTGAGATACAGTAAAGTGTACAGCATGAAGTGAGAAGGGTCTTAAACCCTTTTCAGATAGACACAGTGTACTAGTTGGGTTGGTGCAACTCTACAGGGGACTTTCCCTAAGTGCAATCACCTTAACTGAATGACAGGCCTCCTCAAGCAGCTAGTGGGTAATTATCTTATTTGTGCGCTTGGCTCAATTACCCCTAGCTGCTAGAGAAGGAGTGTCATTCAGTTAATTGAACTTAGGGAGAGCTAATTGCCCTTACGGCGAGCCCCCCCCCCCTCCCCCCAACACACACACACTCAGAGTTGGAATGACCCAACCAGAACTGTGTCTATCTGAATGCTCCCTCTGTGTATTGTCAATTTACTTTGATATCTTGCAATTTCCTCTCAAACCCTGTCCAGTCCATGCTGATACCCCTCTCCTCCCCCATGTCCATCAGGAGGTCAACAGACAGAGGATGACCATATCTGCCCTCGTGGAGTTTCAACATCTGCTCAGCTGTTGAGATTAGAGTAATCCATGACATCAGAAAAAAATTATCACAATATGTAAATAAGTTACACAATATGTTAAACCACTATAAGAATCTTCCACGAAAAATCAAGACTCAGCATGTTGATTATTTAATTAATTAGTCCAATGCTGATAAAACCATCATTTATGTTCATCAGTCCCCACCATCTAACTTCACTTCGTTTATTTATATCTTCAAATTTACCAGAAATCTTCAATTAACATAGTTGAAAAAAACTTCATCATTCTATCAAAAGTGCATTTACATATAACTAATATGTTACGTAATTGTTGCACTAGCAGTCACGAAAAAGACCCTTGTTCATAAAAACAGACACATCCTCTCAAAATAATTATTATAATTATTATTATATAATTATTCTTACCAGTCACGTGGGACACATTCCCAACCTGTCTGAGGAACTTATTCACAGCTTTCCTCCCTACTCTGGTCTGCTGTAAGTACCTCTGCTCTGTTGCGTTCACAACATTCTTCACCTGCTCACAGTTCTGACCCAGTTCTGGAAACGTGTCGCCCTGGAAAGATAAATGATGTGACTTAAAAAATTAAGACTTTAAAAAATTCAAAGGCAGCAGTTCCCCACTGCTGTGCTCAGTTCTGTTCATTCTCACATTAGCATGTACATATACATGTAAAAAAAGCGAAATCATGACGGTGGGAAAAAATTGAAAGGACGTAATATGATGATGCATGCATATTTGATAAATTTCCAAACACATCACTTCTTCTAATATTTTACTTAATTTTCAAGATTTATATGCTTTCCAAGCCAACTAACTTTTCAAAACTTTAACATCAATATTTCAAAGCCTTACAAAGAAAATATTTTTTTTTTTTTGGAAAGGAAATAATTTTGGTTGAATTTAATGAGTAATAATCATATCAGTTGCATACATACAAGTTGCCAGTTATCAATGAATCATGAAACAGTTCTAAAACAGACAGTAAATATTAGATTATTGATTATAGATATCAACATACCAGACTTTCCACCACCACTTCTACTAAATTACCCAGCATTCCTTCTGGGGCTTTGAGAACTTCTGATGCCTGGCGCATGCAGCGGTGCATAATGGTCCGCAGGCGAAATCTGTTGAAAATCATTATCAAAGCAAAGTTCTTCACAAGCATACAAACAACAGCATAAATCAGTCCCTTCAAACACTACAACAAATGTCTGAGGACTGAAAATATTTATACTTCTAAAGATATAATATATAATAATATATCTAGCAATTCCATATGATTAAGCATTTAAATAAATATTTTTATCAGAATCTTACAGAACTTGATGTTTCCAGTCTAAATGGTTTTAAACTAAGAACTACTTCTTAATAAATCAATCAAATTCAATGTTAAGCGTTTTTTCCGGGATCTTTCATTTATATTTTATATAGCTGTAGTCATCCATAAAATTTCACTTCCTAAACAGAATCTCCATTAATTCCCCCCCCCCCATCTTACTCCATATTTCCTCTGCCAGGCACCAGACCATCACTGAGGGCCACCGTGAACATCCGTGTGTGGTCCCCTATTATTCTGTAAGCCGTGTCCACCCCAGCCTCGTCACTAGCACCAGTCCTGCCCTGGTACACTGGGCTATTACAGCTCTGAACACCAAGTAAAAAATAGTACCAAACATAAAAAAAAATACTAAAATAAGTAGTTTGCTACTTAAAGAAGCAAATAGTCCAGCTGGAGTATCCTCCTGTGAAAATTCTGAAATACCCCTAATTCTAAGAGGGAGCACTTCATTTAAAAAATTTTTTTTAGTCCAATGAATGCCAAATAATTATAAATTACCAAAAGTCTTATAAGAAATATTCCCAAACATTCCAAAAATTATCATTTAAATTGCTTATTTATATCAATTAACTAAAAATTGCCTTATATCTCTTTTATGAAGTTTACCTTCTGAATTGCTGAGAACAGTGGTTGAAAGAGATCAGTATCGTAATTGGACATCTTGCCCTGCATCACTGCTGTCATTCTCTCCAACCCCAAGCCTGTGTCTACGTGCTGTCTTGGCAAGGGAACTAGACTGCCATCTGGCTGTCTGCAGAATTATTATCTTTTTAGTCTCAATTAGTGTTGACAGTACAAAATTAGTGTGTTGTAAATAGTTAATAAATGAGTATAAAGAGATTTGTAAAATTTGTCAGAAATTGCAATCTATGCATTCCTAATAAATTATGTTACATAAAATTATATGTATCTGAAAGCAAATTTTTTCTCATTTAAAAAATTGGGTCATAACCGTATGATGTCAGATGAGAACCTGCTGAACTCTTGCAAAAATTTGTTAAAATATCATGCTCCAAAAAAACATAAAAATCAATGCTGTCAGTCTAAAATATACATTTTCTGACCACTCCCCCTCCTCACCTGTCATACTGCATAAACACCAAGTTCCAGATCTCCACTACCTCTGGACTGTCCATATTGACCAGATGACCAGCATTCTGGCCACCCACGTGGTCATAGTGGATCTCTGTACAGGGTCCACAGGGGCCAGTCTCCCCCATGTCCCAAAAGTTGTCCTTCATTCCACTTGGAAAGAGATGATCTTCAGGGATGCTGGAATATTTAATGTACTTAAACTATAATATTTTTTGTGATGCTACAATTGGACAATTAATTAATGAGGGTTTTTGCAGTTACTGTAGAAAGACAAGATGACTACGATCTGCTGATGAGATTTTTTGTAGAAAAATGAAATTTGCCAAACCTTTCTCTCTCCCCAAGACAAACTGTGTGACAAAATCATATTTTTTTTACCCACCCTAATTTTAACCATATTTCTCGAGTTTCCAGATCTGGGTCAAGGCCAAGTTGTTCATTTCCTCCAAAGTAGGTCACATAAAGCCTTTCCTGACTGATGTTGTAAACCTCTGTAAGCAGCTGCCATGCCATTTTGCAAGCTTCTTCCTTAAAATAAACAGCAAAATGCCCTATATACCTTCTTAATTTTTTTGGGTGATTTTGGAAAGCTGAATTCATTACTTTCCTACAGAGAATTTATTAGCAGCATATTTACTTATTTCCATCTACCTATTGTCACTTTACAGCAACTGTAATTTCAGTATAATATGCACGCACCTATAATTCAAGGTATGAAAACAAAATATACATATATCAAATATGACAAATTTAACATTTTAGAAGAAAACTCCATGTGTAAGTCAAAGATGGAACAAGCATGAGCCTTTCCCAGAAACTGGCACTGGCACACAACTGTAAAAAATGGAAAAGATTGAGTGTACACGTAGAGTGTTATTGCAGCACCTCTCTCACTCATCAGAAAAAAGAGGCAGAATGAGTTCATTCTGTGAGATAGCAGTTACCTTGAAATAATCTGCAAATGACCAATTCCCCAGCATTTCGAAGAAGGTGTGATGATAAAGATCTTTCCCTACATCATCAAGGTCGTTATGTTTGCCACCAACGCGCACGCACTTCTGGCTGTTTACCACACGGCGATAGTTTGCCATCTCACTGTTGGCAGGGACTGTACCAAGGAAGACAGGTTTGAACTGGAAAAGTAAATGATATGATATAGTTTAATTCAATTTCTGTTACAGTGTGTGTGTGTGTGTGTGTGTGTGTGTGACTGTAATAAGCACTTGTGTATGTGCCTGCACATGTCACTTAACTTTCCTTGAAAAGATTTCCTGTCATTATAAGCGATCTGCACTCTTTCATAGAGCGTACACTGTGCAGTCTGTCTTTTTTGCTCCAATATGGAAATATCATCTCTTCGACATAATGTCATCTCTCACCCACCCTGAATATCTAGGATAAATGCAAACTGTACAGGCATGCTGATAGGGAAATCAGTTTCCAGTAAACCCTGAAACACAGGGTGCACCAACCTGATTCATCCCTGCATTCACAAAGTATGTCCCTTCTCCCTTTTTGGGCACGATGCTGGACGACGGAACAAACTGATGGCCGTGTACTTTTGTGAAGAAGTCCAGGAATTCCTGTCTTACTCTCCTTGCTGGCCACTGCAGTCTCTGGGCACTGTCTTGAGAACTGACCACTGCTGTGGTATGGATGTGATGACCACAGTTAAAGCAACTCTGAAAAAAAAATTGTTTGAAAATATTTTTAAAAATATTGATATAAAATATTAGATTAGATAGGAATTCTCAAAAAAAAAAAGAAAATGGATGTTTCATACTAGCTTGCAGTGAAAGGAGTTCACTGAAAAGCAGTTTTCTTTGAAAATTTCAAAGTAACTTCGATAAAGACTGATCCCAGGAAATTGTTTCAGTAAATAATGCACCATAATTTATCCTACAGTGGAATACTAGGCCTACTTTCCAAGGCAATCTTTCAAATTTACCTAAATGTCTGAGATAAATGAGGATTGCCATAAGAACTGATACTGTGAATCATTTATGTTTTGCCTTTATTCCTTTAATCACAGAAAGGGGTTCTTTATTTACCCGTGCCAGTGCTGGGGCATGTTTGCTCAACAAATGCCAGGCGTGCCTTCGCCTGCACCAACTAACGCCTGGTTCTGTATGGAGGGTGATGAAGGAGCCCGCACGTCCCACTGCAGCCATCGTACCCTGGTATATATATATGTGTATATGTAATGTTACATCAGGCAAAACAGAATAATTGTTCGGTTTTTATAATTTTCAATAAATTAAATTTTTTTTACCTTTAGAAAATGATATAACAATATAACGCTACATTTTTTGTGCAAAAGCTATATTTTAGCAGCAGTAATGCTAGAGAGGGGTGAGAAAGGGCCATTATTTTGTCAGAGAGACTAACCATTTTTAGGACAGAAAACCATTTGTGGAAACGTTACTAATGAATTAAGGCTTTAGCCACTGGACATATCATTCCGTAGTCTTGAACAAGCACTTCAATGAACAGTTGTCAAAAACAAAGGACCCAGGAGTGGCAGATAGACTTATGTTCATGCGTGCCGCAAAGGCCAAGCCTTAATTGCCCCTGAAGGTTACAAACTAAATCCGGTGTGGCGTGATAGACCCGTGCTGTGACGAAACCGTTCTGCACATGCGCATTGAGGGTAGATTGAAAGAAGTAACTTCCGGTATGACGATGTCGTCCTAAGTAGGCGCTATGTTTGCACTGAACTATGATTTTCCAATTCATAATTCAGTGGTTTTCGTCATGAGAGAGTATGTATTTGATAATCTTATTACTACAGTATCAGGGGTCAAAACAGAATTTGGGCAGGACTGGCCAATACGGACCAGTGGACCGTAGAGGTACTGGTCCGTACCAAGAAGTACTGGTCCGTAAAATTTCACGTTAAAAATTAGTAGTTTCAAGCTACTAGATATAACGTAAACGCATACATGTTTAACATCCATTTTTATTTCTATATGATTATCTTAACACATTCATATTCCAGTCAGTTCCTTTAACTGTTTGTACACATCCTCCTCTGCTAGCTCATCATCATCATAATATATAAAAAATAAAATGAATATATAAAAAATTATTATGAAATAAATATAACTTCTACATATATCCATATTTTAATCTTAAAAATTTAATTTTATTTTAATTGCTGGGGTTGAACGTGAAACGAAAAAAAACTCCTCTCAAACTTTACTAGCCCGAACCAAAAAACACTAGCCCAATTTTAATAATTCATTTAAAAAAGTTTAAGCAGATGCTGTAAAGAGTTGTGGTACCATACTGTACTTTCTTATAAACCTTATTATAGAAGTAGAGCAAGTGAATAACAAAGTCAATCAGGTTAATTTCCAGTTGATGGGGTGGTAAAATTAATTAAAAATATATTTAATTCTTTTAATATTGAAAAAAATATTTTTTTAAATTTGTAATACTGAATATAGTTGCCCTTACTTTTCATATTTTTATTATATCTTTTTTTCCATTTTTTATATGCAATCAAAAAATTTTTTTAAATTCCTATTCTTTTTATTGACAATGGCTCTTTTCTGACAATTTATTTCCAATTACATTGGTATATAATGCCACTTCTAATTTAAAATACATAGGTGTTGTAAGGGTAATTAAACAAACGTCTTACAATTTTTTTGGTAACAATTCTTTTGGTTATATATTTGTAAAAACAACTTTTCAAGGACTTTACCAGGACAAAGTGTGGAGGGGTAGCCATGGCATAAACTGAACTATCCCACATTGTCAAGAATAGTTCATAGGGTATTTATGTAACTGCCATGTATTTACTCATGGACATTAAAATTATAAATAAAAAATATAAACAAAAAAGGAAATAGAATACTCCACCCCTCAGTCTGCTAAGTGGTCCTAACCTAAATGTTCTATGAGATAACGCATACATTACACTTGCTTCGGAGACAGTGTTGTTTTGACAAAACCTGTTGCTAGTACCAAAGAATTCCGGTCTGATCCAGTTTCTTGATTGGCAGCAATTTGTAGTCATGACAACAAACTGGTCAAATAAAAAGATGCCGACACGCTGATCAGACAGACTGCTACTATTAATAACTACAGTGAAGTTATTTATAGCAACTAATCAATATTCAGTAGTTTGAGCTAGGTGTGAGTTTTTTCAACTGAGAGGCATATTATACTATCTAGAAACGTCAAATTAGAGGCAGGGACAAAGAAGACTGGCGACTCATATTTTTGAAATCTTACTGAGTGTTAAAATAGGTTCAAAATTACAGCTGGTGCTTTATAAAATTTCAACTTTTTTACTAGACCGGTGCCACTTTAGGTGGGCAATTGCCTCGGGCTAGTGCTTCACGTCGCAGACTGTGGGTTTGGCAACGATGTTCGGCACTTTTCAGCGGTCGCCAAAACGGACCAGTACCCCTGACAGGTAGTCGCCCGGGACGTTTCTAAGTCGCATTGGCGAGTGGGCGACCATCTGTTTCGACCCCTGCAGTATACGGGGGAATGTTGGAAGTGAGCTTTTGATCGTGACTGAACTGTTTTGCTCTTTGTAAAAAACGTGGCAGATCTAAGACTCGTAGTATAAATCTTTTCACTCTACAATGTTCTTTCAATTCAGAGTTCAGTCATTTTCATTAAAAAGAAATAGTGTGTTTGATAATACTACAACTTTCTCTACGGGGAAATGTTGGAAATGCATGTGCAGCTACGTACTGTAAGTCAACAGACTGCTACCCCCCGCGTGAATAATCCGCCAGAACGGTTTATTCACGACGACGGTTTCTTCACGTGACACCGGTACTGACGGTTAGGCTCGTCCGACTCTTGAGCCATTCACACGCTCAATTCATACCGTCCACTTTGAAACAAGCGAGACACTTGTGATCAAGCATGATACTATAAAGCTGAGATGGCTCGTATCGTTCACAATGGCGAGACACCATTGATGAAAACTCACTAAACAAAGGCGAGACACCTTTGCTTACCAACCCCTACGTCCCTAAATTTTCTTTTTTTTTTTATTATCGGACTCTGCAGCTGATGAAAGTCACTTGTTGACCGAAAAGCGCTTTCTGCAACCAGTCCACCCTCCCCCTTCCCTCGACAGGCGAGATGCCTCTATTGTGCCAATCACGAAATGCCCTTTTCAGGGCCCCCTGTGTAGATCGGTATCTATAAATCTCATACGAAGTAGGCGAGACACCTACTCTCTTATCAAAGACGTTCTTTCCCTATAATAAAGGCGAGAAGCCTAACACACTCTAAGAGTCGCTCTCTACTCAGCACGGAATGTCCTTTTCAGGGCACCCTGCATATATAAGTGACTATGTATCTCATACCAGGCAGGCGAGACACCTACCTTCCTATCTAAGACAAGTGGTTCTCATAATAAAGGCGAAAAGCCTAACACACTCAAAGAGCCGCTGTCATTTCTGCAAGGGGCGCTGTTAAAATACACGTCCTCAGAGGCCCAGCTCTGAATCGTGATTTTAGGCAATCGCTCCCTGATTTAAGGCAATCGTTCGATGTAAATTTACCTGTCTGACTAGTGGGGATGCCTCAATAATATCTCCCAGATCTATCAATGGTATTCATACATGGTTCAGAAGTTATTGAAATTAAGAATATAGATTCTCTTTCAGTTTAAAATCAGGGGAAATCTTTGCTGTAATAGAAAATGTCGTTCAGCATGGGCGCTGCCATAAGCAACACTCGCAGTGAAAATTTGCTTGGATTTCATTGGCTAGTTTATTATATCAAGTTGTGAACTAATGTACATGTATTTATTATCTTATAAGATACTGCACATTTGAAAAATATCCTTCTGTGATGGTACCGCTAGGAAAACATTTTATGTCATAAAAGATATTAATTTAGTTATTTTCTTTCTTTCTTTCTTTCTTTCTATTATTTTCTTTTTTTGATAACAATTTTTGTGTTTCTTCTAATCCATTTATTATTATTATTATTATTATTATTATTATTGATGTTGTTGTTCTTGTTGGTGTTATTTTGTTGATGTTGTTGTTGTTGTTGTTGTTGTTGTTTTGAAATGCATGAGATATAGATCAAAATGTTAATATGTTATTCTGAAAGGCATGTGATGCAAGTAAGCAAAACATGAAGGTTTCACTGACAGCATAAAACATAAGATATTATTTAATAGGACCATATTTTTACTGGAAGTTTTTCTTTTTGAGAAGCACTGACACACAGTGCATGTAGAGTGTGAAAAAAAAGAGACAGGACTTATTTAATGAATCCCATATTTATCACCAGACCAGATCGGTAATACTCATCAATCTACAGGCGACTGTTCAAATTTTGGTTGGTTAACTATTATAAAATCATTTGACTGATGAAGGAATGCAATGGACATGGAAACGTCTGTATGACTAAAAGCATAGATTAATGTTTGTGAAAAAAATATGAGATCATATACCAGCGTTAGCTCTGTCACTATAAGAGTAATCAATGCTGTGGTCCGAATGTTATTAGACCCACCCCCCACCCCCACCCACACCAGTGCGCGCTATAGAAATGAAGAACCATGTGGGTTTGTCTATTTTTGATGCAACTATGATTCAATTTTATACGTGATACATACACTGAAAAAAAATCAATGCGAATCCCACCTTTAGAGCATCTATATTCGTATGATCCATTTATATAGGCTCTCTAGCTGTTAAATTAATTTGACAAAGGACATCGTCCACTTTTGAAACAGCTAAGAGACTGAGAAGACACCGTGGGTGGACCGTAGAGTCTCTCCAATACCCTCCCGACAACCTGAACAGCACGATCGTTGTAATTAAAGTAAGTGGGGTACACGTGGGAAAAAATCTAAAATTTGATATATATAAGAGAATATTTCCCCGAGTATGACAGGTGTGCACGACAGGCACGTGAATATGTTATTTACCAGCATAAATGAGAACCCTATTATATATAGCTTAAATTTTTGTTGGTATTGTCATTATCCCCGGTTAAGATAACGTCATAGTGAATTAAAGGCCATGTTGCTGACACTACTGGTTGTGAGTGGTACTGCGCAAAATGAAAAGTATTAATTGGTATCTTTAACTATGTACCAAAAACTACTGGTTTTACATTTTCCTATCGAGATAGCAACTAAAGAAAACATCTGGTTACTGGAGTATGTTCAGTTACACATATTACATAAGGAATATTATTACTTCTTATTGATGTGAAAAATAGCATTTACAGACTTAATCTACATGTATGCATTTTCCTTGTTTTATGATACTATCCATCCGAATTCTTTGTACCTATGAGTTCTGTTTCAAAGACATTTTAAGTGCGAATTAGCCTATTTGTATCAATTAAAATGTATTATTAAGCCATGAAATAACAGTAACATGAATTCATTATTTTTAGAATTTTATCTTAAATCATTTAGAATTTGATTGAGAGTTACCTACCCTGTTTCGTATAATGTCTTACAAGACAGCAAAGAAAGCATGTGGTTACTGAAATTTACACCTGCCCAGTCACACGTATAAATAGCAACTACGCTGCAAACAAATATATAGAAAAGTTTTTAGAATCTATATCTATACGTAAACAATTTTTTTTTTACATAAAATATTTCCTATTCTGAAGTCTAGAAGTCTAGAACTATTTTTTGAAGTCTAGAACTATTCGTTTAATCTCGCAATCTTCTTAGAAGATGTGTCAGAAGTAGGCAGTCGTGGCCGAGTGGTTAAGGCGACAGACTAGAAATCTGTTGGGGTCTCCCCGCACAGGTTCGAATCCTGTCGACTGCGATTACTTAATTATTGCTTTTCATCTCTTTTCAAATTGGTCACGGTATATGATGTTTAAAACTGCGTAATAGTACGATGGGTTAATGGGAACGCGCCCGTAAACCCCCCCTGGCACTGGACGGCGTCCTTTCCACGTCCTTTGTGCGGCCATGAAAGTGGCATCGTGTGGTGGTAGAAAGGAGGCGTGCCAGGCCAGACAATCACACCGAAAGCAATTTAGTGAGAAGCTCCGCAGAGTTCGATCGACCCAGATAGAACGTTGGCCTCTAAGGCAGTTTTGACAACAAATTAAGTTTTGTGGGCGAATAAGCCTATTTGTATCAATAAAATGAATGTAAGCGTCTTAAGTTATCTCATAATGTCAACACTGTTTTTCTATCTACCGTCACGGCGTCATATTTTTATCCGTTTACAGTGCAAGTATTTGGAAGAAATCTTAGACCCCATTTCCAGAGATTAGATCGATCTACTTCAGATCGACCTAACTCCCTGGGGGTTCATGCTAAATAGCTGTCAGCCGAGCCCCTAACAGCCTGTAGTAGGCGGGACGGACATTTAAGCCGGATTATCTGACAGTAATCTAGTGAGACTCCCCGCGGGGATAGATCGATCTAAAAGCTCTGGGAATACAGCCTTACTGACACCTATGACAGTGATATTGTATAGAATGAGGAAGTGTCGGGAAAAATAATATTTTCAGAATAAGATTGGCAGTTGCGGCAATGTGGTTACGGCGACAGAAAAGGTAACTATTGGGATCGCTCCGCACAGATTTGAATCCTGCCAACTGCGAATCTTTTTTCTTTTATCATCACTTTTAGAATAGTGACACCACACCGTATAATTTTTCAGAAATGTCTAAGGGCAAAAGGCTG
>NW_019775924.1:124459-197421 GCF_001039355.2 Lingula anatina | reverse complement strand
TTTTTTTTTTTTTGATGATAGCATGCATTACATATATGAAAATGATTTTTCTTTTTTTGGTTGTAATTGAAAATATTTAACTGATTCTAACCCCTATTTTCCTTTCAAAGACCTACATTTTATTTTGGGTTGTTCTTTTTGTACAAAAGTTTCACTGTATCTGCCTAACCATCCTATGTAAGCATGTAGCAGCTACCTCATGGCAGGAATAAACATGGCCGCCTGCTAGCATATGGACTGAAAATGTCCCTATTTAGTTTGAGTACATATCAAGCCCAACCCTCAGACAAGCTGATTTTCACATATGTCTCACCTTATATTCATGTCTTTTCAACCGTGAATAATCAGCTTGTCTGAGGCAGGGGCTCATATAAAAAATGAACATCTTTTACCCTCAAGTCACTGTAAGATTCTTCTTTCAATCAGCACTACGTGTACAAATAAGGTAAACAAAATATTGATCACAAGCAATGATTGGCCACATATTGCCTTACTTTTTTACATGGGCACCTTCTGTACCCAATTACAAAATTTCACAGTTGTCACCTTACTATAACTAAAGATATGTAGCATTGCAATTCAGACCCCCCCTAAAACACACATTTTCATGAATATATGACAAGGTCATTTTGACATTAATTTTCTATATTTCAAATTCAATAAAAATTTTTTTTTTTAAGTGGATCATAAAAGTGTAAGACCCCAACTTTAATTTGGCATCAATTTTTTTCCATTCATTCACAATTTATTTTTCATGTACAAAAGTGGGCACTTTTACCCCCTTATTCGCACTCATCCTTTCTAAGTAATATAGTTAATATATAATATAAGAAACAGCATATAAGTCTGTGTACTATTTCTACTACGTAGGATGACCTCTTCGGCTACTTTTAAAAGGGAACTCAAGACTTATTATTATTTTTTTTAATACGAAAAGAATCTTTATGAACTTGCTTTAAAGGGAGCGATGAAATAACATTTTTATATCTACATTATTTGTTTAATCAAATTTTCCTGTTAAAATCAATCTTTCCTTTTCTTTTACTAGCTTTTTTTTTATTCTTTATTCACATCGCATTGTAAAGTCTACTGAACATATTGGATTTTAATCCGTTAACTATCATTATATAATTATTACACATACAAAATGTTCATTGTGAATTAGTTTTAGGTTTATTACCTTATGTTCATGTGGTGTGATAAGATTAGTGGTCAATGTACCGTTACATGGTTTTTGTAGCATTTCTGTACTTGCCTTTAAGCACATTTTTGGAACATGGAAATGGACGCGAAACGTATTTAAAATGAGACCAGGTGCTCTCTTTTTGGTACAATTTGGGAACAATTGCTTTCGAAAAAGAAAAAAAACTGCAAGAGCATATAACGTATGCACAAAGAGTACAACCCAAATTTAGAGTGTATCTGATCACTTACATACTGTTGGAGTGACACGCTGTACTGAGGCCGCTAACACAACACACAGCCATCGGAGTGTAGCCATTACCTGCTTCAATTCAACAGTCTGTATCACTGTACATATCCCTATCACTCAGAACAATACATTGGAAAACTTGGCACAGCTCGTGTATTTAGATATTGTGATAACACGATGACTAATAGAGATACGTGTGCACGCGTGACGAGCAGTAGAGGCCCGTTTCAGCCCGCCTGTTTTAAATTTAGCTTTGTAGCGAAAACGAGGTACTAGTACTTTGGCCTATATTACAAAGAATTAAATGCAAGGAAGATGATTTAAAATGGACAGTTTATAATTAATTAAATCATCATTGTCATCATCATTATCATCATCATCACCACCACTATTGTTATTATTATTTTTATCATTATTATTGAAGTCCTCAATCTACGTTGCTGTGCACATGAATAAAGAAATGAAATTTGCTAGCACGTGCGGCAGAGAAATTAGTCTTCACGTGCAGATTAAAAATTTCCCTCGACAGTAATGTAGACTCTATTCAAAAGTGCTGGAAAAATTAACAAGCTTTAAAATCCTTATTCTAGATTTCTCATTTCACTATCGCAAGTGGAATTTAACAGTTACTATCACGGTTTCGAGAGTGGTCGAAAAAAAAAAACTGGTTTATAATTGTACCATGAATGATTTTGGATACGTCAATCCTAGGTGACAAAGGAAATATATATGGAAATCTCTAGGAAAATATTTTTGTTGCTATAGGTCTTACGATCATAGAGATGTTATTTATGGGAGATATAGCCGATTGTTAATTCGTAATTGTCATATGATCTGCGTCAATGTCATTTAGAAATAGCATCATTATTGTTCTAACATATACTGATTATACTCTATTTTTAAACAAATGTTCACGTGAGACATGTAATTTGACAACTGAAGAGAAAAGGTGTGGAGAAGGGGGAGTGAGGAAATAAGACAAATCTTGATATTAGCCTCACTATTGCGCTTCCTTATTGCACTTTTTTCAATTTCTTGTATTTTACTACATTTAATCTCGAAAACAAAATACACGTGTATTTTGGCCGCATTCAGAACCAGTTGATCGGCGGACTAACTAGTCTGTGGATCAAATATGGTGCCACCCACCTGAAAGTGTACCGAGATTTAATTGCTCTGCCCCTGCTGGGACGGCACACGTGGGAGGTGGTAATCCATTGTCAAGTGCGCGCCATATTTGATCCGCGAAACTGTTAGTCCGCGGATCAACTGGATGTGAACGCAGCTTTTGTGTCCGCAATTTAATAATTGTTCGTGTAAAACGCATTATTATTATTGCAAATTGTTATATTTCTTATTAACTATGTGAAATATGTAGCTAGGTGATATGATTTGTCTCAAAGCTGACATATAATATTTTATATATTTAAATGCGTACAGGCCTACGTAACTACCGTTTACAGACATCAATAACGTAATTTTGACGAATGTCAGTGAGTACACAAATGTGATAAAGAACAATTCCAGCAAAATATGAATTATGAACGAAAGGTGGGCCCTATCATGATTGGAACTGGCTCTTTCAAAAACATTTTTAGGGTAGGCCCTACGCCGTGCATTGTCGTTGCCGCTGATTGAAACCGGTGTGACGGGAATGGTAGGCCTACCAGTAGGTCTATTCCGCCAGGAACCGTAGTCCGTAAACCACAGGGCGTAACAGGAATTATCAAAACTTTAAGACGAGTTTTCTGTATGAAAGTAATGTAGGTCTAAACCTTCTGACTGGATTGTTAAGTTGAAATTTAAAACAATAGGCCTATATTAAAACTGCAATAATGACAATATTTATCTTAATTATGTCAACAGCAACTAAAAGCGTAAAATAAGTGTAAACTTTCTACTGCCATTTCATTAATATTCTAACTGGAAAAAGCGAATGGATTTCATGTCATGACAAAAGCGTGGCTGCCTGTTGGGCTTGCCCGAGGTGTCGACTGGGCCCTGAAGGTCATCAATTCCTTGCAGAGACCGGGCCTACTTAATTTTACGTGGCAGATTAAACAGCCTGACCGTCCCATGTTGTTCCGTGACAATCAAGTGTCCGGTTGTAGAATAAGCCACGCTTGTCGGGTATTTGATTCCCCCGTAAATAAAGCGGGATAACTTTCCATCCCTTAGAATGACTATTCTGTGGTTGCCATGGTCAGCTATGTAAACCATGCCTTCCCTATCGACGCATATTCCGTGCGGGGCAGCCAATTGCTGCGGACCTGTTCCGTAGTTACCGTACTGGTACTGACACCTACCGATGGGATCGTAGGACGCCACCATGGACCGGTAGGTGTCTGACACGAGGAGAGAGTTATTTAAAGGGTGGCATGCAAGGTACAGCGGCCGAGAAAATGCGCCAATCAGTTTGGAAACGGTGGATCCGTCAGCTGGTTTTATAACGTAGATGCTGTGACAAAGGGCACTGTGAATTGGTGGAGAGTTGCTGATAACAAAATTCCCTGAAAAAGATAGATAAATTACAAAAACTTACTCTTATTTTTATAGTTACTCAAAGTCGGTTTTTTATATTCAATAAAATCAACAAAGAATATCGATAGGGGAGTTTTTAATTGATGTTTTGCACAGAAAGCATGTAGGCCTATCGGAAAGCCTTTGATNCCCTCCAAAGATATATTTTTGCACTAGATATTCCCAAGTATTTCTCTGAGTAGTTCTGTGCATAACTTTGTACAGAGTTTAGACAGCTATCGATACTCGCTGATAAAAAATAAAGTTTGGTGCACTTTTTTAGTGAGGTGTGCGAGGGCAAAGTAGGAAAATTCTTCGTAACTATGCTTTTTTGCCACTGATAAGCGAGCTTGAGACTGTGTGTACATGCATATACATGTATTTGTCTGTCTGAGTGCCAAGACACAACATTGGACTCAGTGACCATCAACGTTGCTTTATATTGAAGCAGTACATAGTGCTTCGAATTTTATTACCACAAGGCAGAACACTCAGATGAAACAATTTTTAGGTAACTTGGTTTTCTTTCATTATAATTATCGGCGGTTTATGGTATGTAAATATTCGGAAGGAACATCATGTAATGTTGGGTACAACGTGCCACCATAGGGCGGAGGCACATTATTGCTTTGCACATGCTCATATTGACCTTGGTGTTCCGGATGTCCATAATACTGAGCGGCAGTAGACTGAGAATCAAATGGAGGCTTTTCATAAGGCCAATGTGACTGATGCACAGCAGCGCCGCCCTGCGTATAATCCATGCTCGAATAACCAGAGTACTGTTGATAGGGGTCTCCATAGTCTTGGTAGCCGTGCTGTTGCATATCCTGATAAACGTGGTCTTGATGTGCTAGCGCTGGTGCGTTGGGCATATTTGGGACAAAGGCAGGGGCGAATGCGGGCGGTGGCTCAACGCATTTGGGGAAATGCTGGATGTGCCTTGCTGGAAGGATAAAGATAGACCCACAATAACGAGATAGTCAAAGAAGAGAAAAGAAGAAAATGTTCACGAATACTTTAGAAACCATATAACACAAATTAGTTTAATGACAATTCAAAATCCTAAAAATCGTATGATTGTTCGAACCACAATATTTTTCATAAAGGTAGAGTAAAAGGGGTTTTAAATAAAAAAAACGGCATAAACGTCAAGGTGCTTACGTTCATTGATAGAATTGTAATCCGATTTAGTACTGCTTCCACTGGAGTCGTTTATCAGACTATTGGCTTTGCGCTGCTTTTGCTTCTTACAAACGCAGACGACACCAACCGTCACTCCTACTATTATCACTAGTAGTGCTGCCAGGCCTGCGCCTACAGCGATACCGATCGCGCTGGACTTGCCTCCAGAATCTAAAATAAACCGTGAATTATGTATGTTATGTCCCCGAAATAAAACTAATAATATTTATAGTGCATCAGATAGAAGGGAAATGTATCGCTCAATGTTTCCAAGTGCTGCTTCTTTTTTGAAGTAATACACTGCAACAGTATCTGATGGTTCTGTGTGATTCTGTATTAAGAAGGTGGTAACACTAAATGTATTTCCGAGCATAAATGCACTTGAGTTGGTACATGTACATGTATGTCTCTGGTTTACTGATATACCTACCATGTTTTATATAAACTGGCTTAATCTCCACATTAAAGTTGTAATGTATGGAATTGAACACCCTGTTTAGTGCCACGGACAGATATCTACCAGTAGTTTGTATGTACTTGGGAATTTTGTGGCTGTCGCTGTAAGTGAAGGACGCCAACTGAAAGAAAGTAAACATGCCCAGATAAGCACTTTTCAAGATAGCTGGTATGTAAAGTTTTCCATAAACATGACAGCGCTGAATTTCTCTGACTTTGTTGGTTTTGAGATATACTTCTGTGTGTTTGTGGGTGCGTGCGCGCTTCCAGGTATTTGTGACTCAATTTTTAGGACAACTTGTTGGCATTAACACCTCACCTGTTTCTCGTAGTCATCTGTGCTGTTTGCGTCGTAAAATGTAAGAGCGACATCGTCGTCTGATTGTATTGTCAGATTCAAGAAAGTCACGCGGAGAGCGTTGTATTCCTTGGCATTAGTAACAAAATGCATGGTGCATTGGCCATAGAAGTAACGCGGCAACCAACGCCACGCTTTCACGAAGGAAGCCCCACTATTCACGACTTTCATGTCGGGGTTACAGTCGGTGCCTGTGTCGTCCATGTAATCTGGAACAATATTAGAAATAAATAGATTCTGTTCTGAAATCTATAATTAAATTTCTAAGTAATATAGTTAATATATAATATAAGAAACAGCATATAAGTCTGTGTACTATTTCTACTACGTAGGATAACCTCTCCGACTACTTTTAAAAGGGAACTCAAGACTTATTATTATTATTTTAAAAAAATACGAAAAGAATTTTTATGAACTTGTTTTTAAAGGGAGCCATGAAATAACAATTTCATATCTACATCATTTGTTTTAATCAAATTTTCCTGTTAAAATCAATCTTTCCTTTTCTTTTACTAGCCTTTTTTATTCTTTATTCACATTGCATTGTAAAGTCTACCGAACAAATTGGATTTTAATCCGTTAACTATCATTATATAATTATTACACATACAAAAGGTTGTAACATGTTCATTGTGAATTAGTTTTAGGTTTATGACCTTATGTTCATGTGGTGTGATAAGATTAGTGGTCAATGTACCGTTACATGGTTTTTGTAGCATTTCTGTACTTGCCTTTAAGCACATTTTTAGAACATGGACGGGAAACGTATTTAAAATGAGACCAGGTGCTCTCTTTTTGGTGCGATGTAAAAGAAACGTTCTGGGAACAATTGCTTTCGAGAAAGAAAAAAAAAACTGCAAGAGCGTATATAACGTATGCACAAAGAGTAGGCCTAAAACCCAAATTTAATCAGTATATCTGAGCACTTACATACTGTTGGAGTGACCCGCTGTACTGAGGCCGCTAACACAACACATAGCCATCGGAGTGTAGCCATTCCCTGCTTCAATTCAACAGTCTGTGCATATCACTGTACATATCCCTATCACACAGAACAATACATTGGGAAACTTGGCATAGCTTGTGTATTTAGATATTGTGATAACACAATGACTAATGGAGATACGTGTGCACGCGTGACGGGCAGTAGAGGCTCGTTTCGGCCCGCCTGTTTTAAATTTAGCTTTGTAGCGAAAACGAGGTACTAGTACTTGGGCCTATATTACAAAGAATTAAATGCAAGGAAGATGATTTAAAATGGACAGTTTATAATTAATTATATCATCATTGTCATCATCAACGCCACCACTATTGTTGTTGTTGTTATTATTATCATTATTATTGAAGGCCTCAATCTACGTTGCTGTACACATGAATAAAGAAATGAAATTTGCTAGCATGTGCGGCAGAGAAATTAGTCTTCACGTGTAGATTATAAATTTCCCTCGACAGTAATGAAGACTCTATTCAAAAGTGCTGGAAAAATTAACAAGCTTTAAAATCCTTATTCTAGATTTCTCATTTCACTATCGCAAGTGGAATTTAACAGTTACTATCACGGTTTCGAGAGTGGTCGAAAAAAAAGCTGGTTTATAATTGTACCATGAATGACTTTGGATACGTCAAACCTAGGTGACAAAGGAAACATATTTGGATATCTCTAGGAAAATATTTTGTTGCTATAGGTCTTACGATCATAGAGATGTTATTTATGGGAGATATAGCCGATTGTTAATTCGTAATTGTCATATGATCTGCGTCAATGTCATTTAGAAATAGCATCATTATTGTTCTTGCATATACTGATTATACTCTATTTTTAAACAAATGTTCACGTGATACATGTAATTTGACACAACTGAAGAGAAAAGGTGTGGATAAGGGGGAGTGAGGAAATAAGACAAATCTTGATATTAGCCTCACTATTACGCTTCCTTATTGCACTTTTTTCAATTTCTTGTATTTTACTACATTTAATCTCGAAAACAAAATAATCGTGTATTTTGGCCGCATTCAGAACCAGCGGACTAACTAGTCTGCGGATCAAATATGGTGCCACCCACCTGAAAGCCTGTCGAGATTTTATTGCTCTGCCCCTGTTGGGACGGCGCACGTGGGAGGTGGTAATCCATTGTCAAGTGCGCGCCATATTTGATCCGCGAAACTTAGTTAGTCCGCGGATCAACTGGATGTGAACGCAGCTTTTGTGTCTTCAGTTTAACCATTGTTCGTTTAAAACGCATTATTATTATTGCAAATTATTATATTTTTTATTAACTATGTGAAATATGTAGCTAGGTGATATGATTTGTCTCAAAGCTGACATATAATATTTTATATATTTAAATACGTGGGGCCTACAAACATGCGTAGGGGCGGCCTACATGTAGGGCTACGTAACTACCGTTTACAGACATCAATAATGTAATTTTGACGAATTTCAGTGAGGACACAAATTTGATAAAGAACATTTTCAGCAAAATACGAATAAAGAACGAAAGGTATCGTGATTGGAACTGGCCCTTTTAAAAAAATTTTTACGCTGTGCATTGTCGTTGCTGCTGATTGAAACCGGTGTGGCAGGAATGGCCAGTAGGTCTATTCCGCCAGAAACCGTAGTCCGTAAACCACAGGGTGCAACAGGAATCATCACGAATCTGTACGAAAGTAATGTAAACATTGCTCTTCTGACTGGATTGTTAACTTGAAATTTAAAACATTTTATTAAGACTTCAATAATGACAATGTTTATTTTAATTATGTCAACAGCAACTAAAAGCGTAAAATAAGTGTAAACTTTCTACTGCCACTTCATTAATATTTTAACTGGCAAAAGTGAATGGATTTCATGTCATGACAAAAGCGTGACTGCCTGTTGGGCTTGCCCGTGGTGTCGACTGGGCCCTGAACGGTCATCAATATCCTTGCAGAGGCCCTACTTAATTTTACGTGGCAGATTAAACAGCCTGACCGTCCCATGTTGTTCCGTGACAATTAAGTGCCCGGTTGTAGAATAAGCCACGCTTGTCGGGTATTTGATTCCCCCGTAAATAAAGCGGGATAACTTTCCATCCCTTAGAATGACTATTCTGTGGTTGCCATGGTCAGCTATGTAAACCATGCCTTCCCTATCGACGCATATTCCGTGCGGGGCAGCCAGTTGCTGCGGACCTGTTCCGTAGTTACCGTACTGGTACTGACACCTACCGATGGGATCGTAGGACGCCACCATGGACCGGTAGGTGTCTGACACGAGGAGAGAGTTATTTAAAGGGTGGCATGCAAGGTACAGCGGCCGAGAAAATGCGCCAATCAGTTTGGAAACGGTGGATCCGTCAGCTGGTTTTATAACGTAGATGCTGTGGCAAAGGGCACTGTGAATTGGTGGAGAGTTGCTGATAACAAAATTCCCTGAAAAAGATAGATAAATTACAAAAACTTATTCTTATTTTTATAGTTACTCAAAGTCTGTTTTTATATTCAATAAAATCAACAAAGAATACCGATAGGGGAGTTTTTAATTGATGTTTTGCACAGAAAGCATGTAGGCCTATCGGAAAGCCTTTGACACTGCCGCCACCAAAACCCTATTAAGAGGGCCCGATGATCATTGTAAAATGTGCCCCTAGATATTTCCATTGGTCATCACAAAACCACCAAGCTTACCCTTTACGGAGGCAGACCGCACACTACTAGTAAAGGCTTTATATCATATTCTACGATCGAAATGCTTACGATTTTAAAAGCTAAACGTACAAATGTTTGCAATAAAATAATTTTTAACATTGAATTAATTTTTTTCAAAATATCATTTATAATAATGATAGCATTAATCGCCCCTTTAGAATTAGGGCAATTCTTTATTCTATCCCAGTTGCAATAGGCCTATATCCAACCTTTTCCGCATTATTATTATCATTATTATTACCGAGCACCATAAATATCAATTACAGGTCATACTGCTCTAAAATACTAAATTATACTCTGTTACTCTTTGTTTAACATTAGACGAACCTGTTACGTGATAGTCTATGCCACGCGGGAAGAAAGGCAGGTGGTCATAACCCACAGGAGATTCCTCTGTGTCTAACGACTCTTCTTGTATAACGTCCAGCGATGCTTGCCGGTTTGTTGCTTTTGAATTAGGTGTAGCATTGAATGTCTTGGGTGGCGTTTGGAGGGTTCGCTCAGCGTGCTTATTCACCTCCCCACAGCAGCCTATGCTGTAGAGATATTTCCCTACGCTGGAGTACACCCGGATACACGCGTTTGCAACTTCCGTTATACATATATCTCCAGTCGGGGTCAACGTCACGTCCCATGGGCATTTAAGTTTGACAGCGCCATCTTTTCCAATGGTTCTGATGACGTCACCGAAGAACTCAAATATCTTGACTACTTTGTTATTCAGGTCCACAACGATAATCTCATTATTTTTGGTCACGGTGCAAGACGTAAGACGCGGTTGAAGGTTGTCCGTTGGAAGCTTTGTCTGAAATTCGGTAAAGGCCTCTGACTTGGGGTAAAATGTGGACGACATTTCGCGCACTCTTTATTGTTCTTGTCCTGCTTTTCAATTCCAATAAACTCAATTAGATGTATACGCCTGTAGTAGTTAGATTACAAGTGTATCTAAACTGATAAGCTTCTCTTGTACTTAGTCAATAATAACATTATCTGCATAAGTTTATCGTAGATATGAGACCTACGTGCGTTTTGCACGAACAATGATTAAATTGCGGACACAAAAGCTGCGTTCACATCCAGTTGATCCGCGGACTAACAGTTTCGCGGATCAAATATGGCGCACACTTGACAATGGAAACCGCCTCCCATGCGCGCCGTCCCATGAGGGGCAGAGCAATAAAATCTTGACTCTCTTTCAGGTGGGTGGCACCATATTTGATCCGCAGACTAGTTAGTCCGCCGATCAACTGGTTCTGAATGCGGCCAAAATACACATGTATTTTCTTTTCGAGATTAAATGTAGTAATGGCGAATGATTGGCGCGGATTGCTGGTTTAGATTGTATCTTTATCACAATTCCCATACCACTCTGTTAATGCTCAGCGCTCATCAATCTGTTCATTATAACATTGTATCCAAGCACACAAGTTTTTCGAACCTCAAATGCATTCGTGCGTCTATCTACAGATGTGTGTATTGTGTGCATGTTGAATGAAAGGGAGGCGCAGACACTTTATGGGAAAGGGTTTGGGGCAACGTTATCATTAGCAGAATTTTTGGTGGAAATAGTTCCACCTCTGCTACAAGCCGTCGAGTTTTAAAAAGTTTTAAAACATATAATTCATTTTCCACAGTCTCGGCTATATCACCATTCTTCATTGTTGATGTATATGTCAAAACCTATAAATTAACTCTAGATTCGATGTGCACGTATCTTGTTTAATGACAACAGAGCAGAGAATTAATACAGATATTAAATTGTAAAGGGGCGTTTTAAGAACCATTTTCCACCATTCTAACCCCTTCCTGGCCCAAGCTCCTTACTGCCAAATCATGATCCACAAAGATGTGTGACTATATAATGATCACGCCTCATCTCGAGCCTCGAGTACGTTATTGCGATCAACCAACTAACGACTTAACTCGAAATTTCATGGTGCGATACTAGTTGCTAGTATTGATAATTTTAAAATCATGTTACCCGACTCACGCCTTGTATTCGTCAGTCCAACCTGTCGCTTCCCCAGTAAACCAAGTGTGACTGGGAGTGGGGAGAGTGATCCGGCAGAGTGTATAGTATCCTCTACTGTTAGTGCATAAATAGGAGGGGGGGGGGGGGGCGAAAGGAACGGTATTACCGTAAGTACGCCTTGTTGTTATTCTTGCAGTGTAGTTTTAGGCTTTATTAATCATCATTCATTTACTTATCTTTTGAAACAGGCTTGTCTTCCAGTTTCACAAGAGAAGGGAGGACTTCCTTCCCCTTAAAATCGGGTGGCGTTGCTATTGTCTAAAACTTAGGGACCATTCCCACAGATATTTGGATCGATCTATCTCCTCGGGGAGTCTCACTAAATTGCTATCAAACTAACCGGCTTAAACGTCTGTCACGCCTAGTAAAACTGTAAGGGGGTAATTATCTTTACCCCTAGCTGATTCGGTAGGCATGACAGACATTTAAGCCTCTTGAGCTGATAGCAATTTAGCGTGAACCCCCAGGGAGTTAGGTCGATCCAGATGGATCGGTCTTAGTATGGGAACCCAGTCTTAATCATTTTGTTACTTCGCATTGTGATCAGAATTGCTTCCTTTTGAAGACGGTTATATTTGTATCGCTAAAATATAACGGTCTTTGTGAAAAGACCTCTAGAGAAACATTATTGAGGTTTTTAATGCGTAACATGAAACCTTTTAACTTGTGAGGGCACTTTAGATTTAATGAAGTAAACCCGGAATTTTCCAATGTCCACTTAGCATCTGTTGTCAACATAATGTGTTTTAAACGTTGTATTTTGTGCGACGTTGTTATCTTGGGCAGATGACCTTGACATTTAAAGGGGGAAAAAAGCCATGAAGTACCGGGTAATGCTTTGTGAATGATATAACTAACGTACACGTGGGGAGTTATCAGTGGCAGGGCAGTCTTGTAATTATCGATTATATCTATCGACTTTAAAGCGTCGGAGAGACCGCTGTGGGAATTCACGCCAAGTAATGTGGTTTTCCGTGTATATATATATCTCCAACTAGAGTGACGAAACATGTGCACGATGGGAGGCAAATATTCGTTTTTAATTTCTCGCGACGCTTTAAACTCAGGACACCACCACATACCGGTGTACAGACATACCAGTTAGCCCCAAAAGCAGAGTTTAGAAAATAACCAGGTGAGGCTATCCAAGTTGTAGATTAGTTAGGCCTCTTTGCTAACATGATTGTTCCAATTTTATTATATGACTGTGTAGTATGGGGGTCTGGTAATTTAGAAATTATAGTACGCTTGAAATTCTGTAGATTTTTATTGAATCTGAAAACAAACACACCCAAGATAATGATTTATGGAGAACTATGTAGAATGCTATTAAGTATTAGTATTAAAGCAAGAATTGGTTCTGGGCAAATTTGATCACAGGTAAACAAAGTAAATGTTCATATATACTATACAAACTTATCTATGGTAAATTTACACAGGGATGTGAAAGCAAGTGGACGCACAATCTGAAGTCCATTTTTGATAATTGTGGTCTTAGCAAAATGTTTATTACACAGGATGCCTGTAACAATGAATGGCTGATAAATTGTGTGAAAGTGAAATTGCAGGATCAGTTTATTCAAGAATGGAGTTCGGATTGTTATAATACTAGTAAAGGGTTGACTTATAACATTTTAACAAATTCAGAGTTTAAATGAAGAAACTATGTTCTTTCCACTCTGTATACCTACAAAATAATAACAATCATAGATTACCAATAGAAACAGGAAGATGGTCAAAAATACTTAGGAATTCGAGGTTATGTAATTTCCAAAAAAAAAAAAAAAAAAAAAAAGAGGAGACGAATTTCATGATGTATTTAATTGTACTTTTTTGCCGAAAGTAGAGATCTATCCATCCCAAGAAAATTATTCAACAGGCCATATATAATTATTTTCAAAAATAACAAGGAATAAATTAATAATCTGTAAAATTTATTAAAATAGTGAACAAGGGGGTCAAGCCTTCAGGTTAACAAGCATATGTATGTACTGTTATATGTTCTCCAACCTATATGTATCACAGTAAATAAGAATAAACTGTAAAACTGTTAAACTAATCAATGAGAGCGACCAAAGAGAGAAATCAGGGGAAGTAGCCTATGGGAGTAAAAACTATCGGATGCTTAAAGGGAGAACAACTGTTCATATGAGATTTATGTTTTACAATAAAATCATTGTAGACAGTTCTTCAATTATGCTGGAATCTTTGCTTCCCACCAGACAACTTGGACCTTCATAGTTGGCTATACCTCCGTAATATTCTCTCCAGAGATTATTACAAAAAAAAAAAAAAAGAAATAACTTTGAAAATTAAGGTCGAATGGATTCACAAACCATTGGTAAGTATGGGGAAAATTGTCCTTTACCCTAGGAAAATCCGTTTTTTGGGCCGAAACGAACAGTTGTTATCCCTTTAATACTTCATACATATGCGGGGTGCCTCACTGGGCACCTGTGATTGAAGAAAAGAAGACCGACCCTACAAACTGAAGTTGAGTTAGTGCTAAGTGATTCATACTAAGTTTGGAAAAGAAAAAGTAAGAACCTCATGTGCCCATAAACGGAGCGATGTTTCCTGTATTGATGATTCTGCTAATCTTTTGGTAACTTTTAGATTGGTACTTGTCAGCCAAATTAAACATTTATCGCCGAACAATTTATGTGTCACAAATGTTTGTCAAATCTGGGTTTATTCACTTTTATCTGAATCTTGATTTGTTATTCAAGGAGTAAAATAAGGCATGTTGTCTAAGAAAATGAGAAACAATTGCACATGACCAATGTATAAGAAAAACAAGCTAAATGTCATGTTTAGTATCATTCAATTAACATAAACAGTAAAAATTTCGCATTCAATTTTTAAGTTTCCTTCATACCTTATAACGATGCCATAAAATTTGAACAATCAGAAAAAAATGAAACGTCAGTGTTTGAATTAAATCAACATTTTTGGTTTTGAAAAGACATCCAGGAAATGACGTCAGCTATGTGAGAAATGGCTTTCTTTTGCTATTCTTTGTAACGGAAGTGAGAGCCCCGTCTACTCGGCCGTTCTTGGGGTCTACGTGGTTACACCTTTATGTGACGTTATTTGTGGATGTGTTTTCCAAACCAAAAAGGCCTATTTATCATCCTCCAAAGTTGTCTTCCTATTTCTGATACAGGCGATTGTGTCAAAGAGCCCTCTCTCAGTTTTATGTTTTAAATGAAAAATCATTCTTGACGCGGTATATTCATGGTTTTTCTCTACTGAAACTACAATCGCTGTGCCTTCAATTTCTCTGTTTACAGGCACATCATAAACTGACTGTTCACGTTTCTATGGTGATGGTATCTTGGATAAATTGTCAATTGATGAAAAAACGCCAGTGAATCTTTTATAGAAAGCGGTGGATTTCCAACTTGTCCAATCAAAACTTGTGTTACTGAATATCTGGGTCAGCTACTGCTTCGTCTGATTTTTATTAACATTCTCTGGGAGAGCCCAAAAATTCCCTTAGAGAATGGGACTCCAGTGACGTCATCTCCTCCCAATCGAACGAGATTCTGAAACGTAATAACATATTTGTGAATCAGGTGATTTGTACGAGCTCTTTTAGAATGGTACTAAATGCTAAGCAATGCCTGGAAAAATAAATTCATTCAATCTACTTAACGGCTAAATGGACAGTTTTCAATATCACGCATGCTGTCAAGCGCCCGTTGTTATTTGGTGGCATACGTCTTCACGGGAACTAAACACAATCCACAAAATAAAGTAATTATTCTTATTCATATGATACTCCTGAGAGGAAAAAAAGCGAAGGTAATGGGAAAAATTACTCCATTTATAATAATTAAGAAAACGAAAGATCAAAGAAAGCATCAGAAGATGACGTGATAGCCACAACGCTATACACAGCACAGGTGGAAACACATAACCACAAACCACTTACTTAATTCAAAAATTCTGAAGAAAGCATCCTGAGACGGTAAATGCTGTAAACGTCCGCGTTTTTTACTATGTGGAATTTCACACGTGGTCATGCAATCGTCATAGGTCCTTATTACATATAAGACATTCTCGTAAAGTCCTGACAGGGACGGAAACGCCTGAAGAGATTTCAACAGTGACTGGACAAAACCAGTAAATGTATCTGGAAGGAAGAAGACCATTGGTCATTATCTCTCGTATTGCATGGGGATGCATTGTCCAATGTTACTTAAATAAAGCAACACTAAATTTGTCTGAGGAACAAATAACTTGGGGTAATTTATATAATTATTAGTATCGTTTCACGAATATTTATGGTAACAACAGACACAGGTGATGCAAAGATAGATAGCGTTTAAAGAATTAAAATTAAAAGCACAGGGATACAACCGTTTATTAGATTAATAATTAAAATGAATGGACCAACTATGCTAAGTTCATCATCTTAATAAAGGAGACCAAATGTCAATAAGTCACCTGAGCTGTGTTTACTTCTCCAGTAGTCTTTCAAAGATGCCACGTCTTCTGTCTCACAGCGCACTTCACACAAGGTGGCGCTGCTCGTTAAACTCATGACGCAGGTTAGTAGTACTGTGGTCTGAATAAACATCCACACTGATTTGGTGCAATTTCTCATCTGAAATAAAAGCAGACAATGAGAATTGAAAAAAATATTTGGTCGTTTAAACTAAGATATCTTGCCCATGCTGAAGAAGTAACAAACTTAAGGTAAGGTCAAACGATCAAGCAGTATATGTATGTGATAGATAAATAAATAAATATGAATCTGGAAAAAGTCGGTAGGTGGTGCTGCAGGCGATGGCTAACAGGACTTTTGCTCCCTGGAAAAATCAAATCATTTTGTTGTGATCTTTCCTCGTAAACAGACTCCACAATGCCGTGACCTGAGGTGCGTTAGTGTCATTAGAAAAAAAAATATAGCAAGGTCAGAAGACTTTAATGAACACCCAGATAAACAGGACCGAATAGAGTGTCCTTCAGTCTCATTTACATCTCATGGTATTAGTGCATGGTGCAATTTAGGCATTTGCACAGGATCTTTAAAAAAGCACTTGATATAAGTTAAATCGTGCTTGTAACCGCCTTTGTTACTTGTACCATGGACCCAAAGCAGATATGTTAATGGATATAATGCATTGAGGATCTGGTTACTAAAATTGCATATCTGTAACCTTTTTTGTTCTGGTGACAACCAAAATGGCACCGTTTTATACCTGCTGTATGTTCCTCCCAGAAATACAGTATTATAAGCTATATGTCTATAGGAAAACTACACCACGTTTACTGGCATACGAAGGTTATTTTAAAATGTAACCTATTAAGCAAAATGAAGGAAACCACCGGCATCAATAAAACAAACATAATTGTCAACGTATATTGCTTGTTGCAAAACGTTAATGACATCAAATCGGGTACCGATTTTTGAAAAGACAGACCTGTTCATCAGTTAATATACGTAGTATGGTTGTATGAAGTAATTAAAGATATGGTACATGTATCCGCACTTAAATATCTCAAAGTAGTAAATATCCTATCCTGTATAGCTACCTATCTTTCTTAAAACAGACTTTCAGACTTAAAACAGACTGAATGAATCACGATTCGTTTAGAACAAAATTATATAATAAGATTTTGTATACAATATCGAGAACGGGTCGAGCAATCAGGAACACGAGGAAAATGTTTTTTCTCTCGACAGAAATGATAGAAAGTCTTTTATATCGCCGTAATAAAGTATCTTTAACAAGCCAACTGCATTTGGCCAAAAAGTCCGGCAATTAAACTCAGCGGGGGATGCAAGTGCAATAAATGGAATCAACTGAATTATCTGACACGCTTCCTCAAGCAGATAGGGGGTATTTAAGTCGAGCGAACACGAAAGTTAATTAATACCTTCCTTTTTGAGGAGGCGTGTCATTCAGTTCAGCCCCCACAGTGTTGGACTGACCCATTTCGTACGATGTGTCTATCTGAATGCTCCCTTAAATTGCAATTTCATGGTGCGATTGCAATTAATCACAAGCACAGACAATCAGAAAATGATGGAAGCAGCTGACAGCTGAAGGATTTTTAGACGTAATATCTTACAAAATCACATAGGTATATGTAGCTTCTCATGTAAATAATGTTCTAATGTTAAACATAAAACGGGTTCCAACTCTTCTTATAAGATTCAAAATTCCACATAAATACATTCTAAACAACACATAGAAATATAACCAATTCCATTTTATCAGCAAAACGGCAGTTATCGTTATTCTGGAATCTGTTGGACCACTTGAAAATCAAAGAGTGCTCCCCTCCGTAATATTCTCCTAAGAGATTATTCCAAAANATTTATTTTCAAAAATAACAAGGAAAAAATTAATAATCTGTAAAATTTATTAAAATAGTGAACAAGGGGTCAAGCCTTCAGGTTAACAAGCATATGTATGTACTGTTATATGTTCTCCAACCTATATGTATCACAGTAAATAAGAATAAACTGTAAAACTGTTAAACTAATCAATGAGAGCGACCAAAGAGAGAAATCAGGGGAAGTAGCCTATGGGAGTAAAAACTATCGGATGCTTAAAGGGAGAACAACTGTTCATATGAGATTTATGTTTTACAATAAAATCATTGTAGACAGTTCTTCAATTATGCTGGAATCTTTGCTTCCCACCAGACAACTTGGACCTTCATAGTTGGCTCCGTAATATTCTCTCCAGAGATTATTACAAAAAAAAAAAAAGAAATAACTTTGAAAATTAAGGTCGAATGGGTTCACAAACCATTGGTAAGTATGGGGAAAATTGTCCTTTACCCTAGGAAAATCCGTTTTTTTGGGCCGAAACGAACAGTTGTTATCCCTTTAATACTTCATACATATGCGGGGTGCCTCACTGGGCACCTGTGATTGAAGAAAAGAAGACCGACCCTACAAACTGAAGTTGAGTTAGTGCTTAGTGATTCATACTAAGTTTGGAAAAGAAAAAGTAAGAACCTCATGTACCGGTAAACGGAGCGATGTTTCCTGTATTGATGATTCTGCAAATCTTTTGGTAACTTTTAGATTGGTACTTGTCAGCCAAATTAAACATTTATCGCCGAGCAATTTATGTGTCACAAATGTTTGTCAAATCTGGGTTTATTCACTTTTATCTGAATCTTGATTTGTTATCCAAGGAGTAAAATAAGGCATGTTGTCTAAGAAAATGAGAAACAATTGCACATGACCAATGTATAAGAAAAACAAGCTAAATGTCATGTTTAGTATCATTCAATTAACATAAACAGTAAAAATTTCGCATTCAATTTTAAGTTTCCTTCATACCTTATAACGATGCCATAAAATTTGAACAATCAGAAAAAAATGAAACGTCAGTGTTTGAATTAAATCAACATTTTTGGTTTTGAAAAGACATCCAGGTAATGACGTCAGCTATGTGAGAAATGGTTTTCTTTTGCTATTCTTTGTAACGGAAGTGAGAGCCCCGTCTACTCGGCCGTTCTTAGGGTCCACGTGGTTACACCTTTATGTGACGTTATTTGTGGATGTGTTTTCCAAACCAAAAAGGTCTATTTATCATCCTCCTATTTGTTGTCTTCCTATTTCTGATACAGGCGATTGTGTCAAAGAGCCCTCTCTCAGTTTTATGTTTTAAATGAAAAATCATTCTTGACGCGGTATATTCATGGTTTTTCTCTACTGAAACTACAATCGCTGTGCCTTCAATTTCTCTGTTTACAGGCATATCATAAACTGACTGTTCACGTTTCTATGGTGATGGTATCTTGGATAAATTGTCAATTGATGAAAAAACGCCAGTGAATCTTTTATAGAAAGCGGTGGATTTCCAACTTGTCCAATCAAAACTTGTGTTACTGAATATCTGGGTCAGCTACTGCTTCGTCTGATTTTTATTAACATTCTCTGGGAGAGCCCAAAAATTCCCTTAGAGAATGGGACTCCAGTGACGTCATCTCCTCCCAATCGAACGAGATTCTGAAACGTAATAACATATTTGTGAATCAGGTGATTTGTACGAGCTCTTTTAGAATGGTACTAAATGCTAAGCAATGCCTGGGAAAATAAATTCATTCAATCTGCTCAACGGCTAAATGGACAGTTTTCAATATGAAGCATGCTGTCAAGCGCCCGTTGTTATTTGGTGGCATACGTCTTCACGGGAACTAAACACAATCCACAAAATAAAGTAATTATTCCTATTCATATGATACTCCTGAGAGGAAAAAAAGCGAAGGTAATGGGAAAAATTACTCCATTTATAATAATTAAGAAAACGAAAGATCAAAGAAAGCATCAGAAGATGACGTGATAGCCACAACGCTATACACAGCACAGGTGGAAACACATAACCACAAACCACTTACTTAATTCAAAAATTCTGAAGAAAGCATCCTGAGACGGTAAATGCTGTAAACGTCCGCGTTTTTTACTATGTGGAATTTCACACGTGGTCATGCAATCGTCGTAGGTCCTTATTACATATAAGACATTCTCGTAAAGTCCTGACAGGGACGGAAACGCCTGAAGAGATTTCAACAGTGACTGGACAAAACCAGTAAATGTATCTGGAAGGAAGAAGACCATTGGTCATTATCTCTCGTATTGCATGGGGATGCATTGTCCAATGTTACTTAAATAAAGCAACACTAAATTTGTCTGAGGAACATATAACTTGCGGTAATTTATATAATTATTAGTATCGTTTCACGAATATTTATGGTAACAACAGACACAGGTGATGCAAAGATAGATAGCGTTTAAAGAATTAAAATTAAAAGCACAGGGATACAACCGTTTATTAGATTAATAATTAAAATGAATGGACCAACTATGCTAAGTTCATCATCTTAATAAAGGAGACCAAATGTCAATAAGTCACCTGAGCTGTGTTTACTTCTCCAGTAGTCTTTCAAAGATGCCACGTCTTCTGTCTCACAGCGCACTTCACACAAGGTGGCGCTGCTCGTTAAACTCATGACGCAGGTTAGTAGTACTGTGGTCTGAATAAACATCCACACTGATTTGGTGCAATTTCTCATCTGAAATAAAAGCAGACAATGAGAATTGAAAAAAATATTTGGTCGTTTAAACTAAGATATCTTGCCCATGCTGAAGAAGTAACAAACTTAAGGTACGGTCAAACGATCAAGCAGTATATGTATGTGATAGATAAATAAATAAATATGAATCTGGAAAAAGTCGGTAGGTGGTGCTGTAGGCGATGGCTAACAGGACTTTTGCTCCCTGGAAAAATCAAATCATTTTGTTGTGATCTTTCCTCGTAAACAGACTCCACAATGCCGTGACCTGAGGTGCGTTAGTGTCATTAGAAAAAAAAAATATAGCAAGGTCAGAAGACTTTAATGAACACCCAGATAAACAGGACCGAATAGAGTGTCATTCAGTCTCATTTACATCTCATGGTATTAGTGCATGGTGCAATTTAGGCATTTGCACAGGATCTTTAAAAAAGCACTTGATATAAGTTAAATCGTGCTTGTAACCGCCTTTGTTACTTGTACCATGGACCCAAAGCAGATATGTTAATGGATATAATGCATTGAGGATCTGGTTACTAAAATTGCATATCTGTAACCTTTTTTGTTCTGGTGACAACCAAAACTACACCACGTTTACTGGCATACGAAGGTTATTTTAAAATGTAACCTATTAAGCAAAATGAAGGAAACCACCGGCATCAATAAATGCTTGTTGCAAAACGTTAATGACATCAAATCGGGTACCGATTTTTGAAAAGACAGACCTGTTCATCAGTTAATATACGTAGTATGGTTGTATGAAGTAATTAAAGATATGGTACATGTATCCGCACTTAAATATATCAAAGTAGTAAATATCCTATCCTGTAAAGCTACCTATCTTTCTTAAAACAGACTTTCAGACTTAAAACAGACTGAATGAATCACGATTCGTTTAGAACAAAATTATATAATGAGATTTTGTATACAATATCGAGAACGGGTCGAGCAATCAGGAACACGAGGAAAATGTTTTTTCTCTCGACAGAAATGATAGAAAGTCTTTTATATCGCCGTAATAAAGCGGGGGGTGCAAGTGCAATCAATGGAATCAACTGAATTATCTGACACGCTTCCTCAAGCAGATAGGGGGTATTTAAGTCGAGCGAACACGAAAGTTAATTAATACCTTCCTTTTTGAGGAGGCGTGTCATTCAGTTCAGCCCCCACAGTGTTGGACTGACCCATTTCGTACGATGTGTCTATCTGAATGCTCCCTTAAATTGCAATTTCATGGTGCGATTGCAATTACTCACAAGCACAGACAATCAGAAAATGATGGAAGCGGCTGACAGCTGAAGGATTTTTAGACGTAATATCTTACAAAATCACATAGGTATATGTAGCTTCTCATGTAAATAATGTTCTAATGTTAAACATAAAACGGGTTCCAACTCTTCTTATAAGATTCAAAATTCCACATAAATACATTCTAAACAACACATAGAAATATAACCAATTCCATTTTATCAGCAAAACGGCAGTTATCGTTATTCTGGAATCTGTTGGACCACTTGAAAATCAAAGAGTGCTCCCCTCCGTAATATTCTCCTAAGAGATTATTCCAAAATAATAATAATAATAATAAAAACACTTAAAGAAACGATCGACTAACTTTGAATGTAGGAACGGATTCATTTACCATTGGCAAGTATGGGGGAATCGTCGTTTACCCCGGGCAAATCCGTTGTATGGCACTCTGCCCGCCAAAACGAAGAATTGTTTTCCCTTTAACTGTATGCAGAGCTAATGAAAAGTTCACTCTTAAAGCCTTTCATCTTCCCACATGCATGTAAAATAGTGTTGCTTATTCTAATTAGATAAATGCCTTTTATGTTGCGCGTTTCTGATGGTGATGTTTTTTAAATCAATCGCGATCGTGTGCTCCAGAACAATTTACTCGTATTGAAACGAATAGCCTCTACTGTACTTACGATACGCATTTTGAATGGCTTGGAACTCAGTCAACGTGTCTTCCTTTTATTACGATTTCTTCTACGGAAGATGCATGAAAACGTTATCCAAATAACATCATTCTTTAATTAAACAAAGCAAACGTCTTTAAGAAATTCTGACTGAGCTTTCTGGAATTGTGCCTTTTCGACAGTCTTGAGAGTTACTAAAAAATCAAATAAAAATTTACCTTGTGTTGCAGTGATAGTCCATACTCCAGGCTAGCTCTCTGATAAACACGCGTCATGACTTCAATAAAAGCCAGTACGGAAAATCGTGTTATATACTGCCAGACCTATAACGTCACATGTCGCCCCAATTAAAAAGAAACCCAAAGAACCGTACTTGTTTGTCACATCTCTACGTTAAGTGACTCACTAGGCTTTGACTAGTACTATCCGGACCGTCTATTCCTGTGCAATGCTCTATTAAGCGTCATTAAAGAGCTACCCAGCCGTATCGGACAGATATGCTATAATACAGCCACGTGGGTCGTGTGCATCGAATAATGTGTATGCGTTCGTCCTTTTGTGACAATGGGCGGGGTTAGGGGTCAAGTGCAAATATTGACAGTTGAGGCAGGAAGCCGTCTGAGTCAATACATTCCAGGGTAATTAATCATTAAGTCAAGGATCCAGCACGTATAGACGTGGAAATGGCTTTTTGGTCCAGGCAACTGAAATATAAAGCAAACCCGTACGTACTTTCAAAAAGGTATTGAGCAGACAGACTGATAATCTAATCGGGATCATCTCCTTATACAAAATGACCTAATAAAAAGCATTTTCTTTGTCGATAACGGCTTATCTTGTACTACCAAAACATACAGTAGTATATTACAAGTCTAGTACTTTTTCTCTTCCTCAATAGAGCAAGATGCAGCCCACTTCATAAAGTCAATGGTCAAAGAGTTGGTCCAAAGCTTACGAACACTGGAAAAGAGGAAGCTCGGGTAGTAAACAGAGTGAAGTGGTCAGGTGAAAATGTGTCTATAAATATAGCTCTTCCTCTAAGATTACCCATGGGTGACATATTGCCGTGTAAATACCCATTACCTCCCATATCGACATGTCAATAGAATGTTGAAGGTGTGTTCCAAACGAGTCACACACTGTCTCTATATCATTTGAATTGACTCAGATTCGGTTGAATGGACTAGACGGTAAGGAATAGTTAGAATTGTCCGTAAGGAATTGCCCTTCCGGAATACGTGCGTCAAGGCATCGGTCAACTCGCTGTGCGGGGTGCACTTTGATAAAGTTAGTAATGCAAGCATGCTTTTCCAGTGTCAGCTCTTATAAATAGTAGTCGTACCTCTTGGGAGTTAATTGGTATCACTTTCTGGTGTAGCTCATCAAAGAGAGTTGGGGTTTTAGTAGCGCCCAGGACGCATGTTTCTATGCAATATTGTCCACATTGGTTCTACACGTACGTTAGCCCAGTGTCTGATTGAAATGACGAGATGCTTGCATTAACCAGTAAATTAGAAGGGTTAAAGTCATGACTTGACCAGTGTAGATAAACCTCTCCAAAGTTAATACGAGTAAAAAACTCTTTAGCAAAATCATGTTGCTCTAAAGTCAGATGGGTAATGTATTGTTTTAAAATAAATTTTTATCACATTTTTTCTGGATACAGCTTTTGTAAACAAACAAAAATTCAATAACATACACCATTAGTGAGCCACTGCTTTTATTGGGCTTCAATAACATTAATCAGATCTATAGATTGATTGACCATAACGGTTGAAACAAAAAAAGGAATTTTATTACCCAGAAGGGATATACAACGGTATCTAGGAAACATAATTTTTGCCGAAAAGGGTTTTGTTCTTTTCGCTTAAACGGGAGTGTCCCTTAACTGAAGTGATGAAATCCTTTTATATGTGTCATGTATGATATGACGACTTTATCTGCTTCAATGTTCCAACAAAGTCGCACTTTCAGTACTCAAAAAGGAGCAGCTAATGTAAAAAAGTATCATATTCCATGTCATCTCACCGTCACTTACCGTATTCCAGTTCCAATCGAACATAAATGAGGTGTAATCGTGCATTTGTAATCAAAAGGATATTCCATAATTCAAAATGCAGAATTCAATATCCACTTTAGGAAACCAGCTTACTATCCGGCAAAAATCAGTGAGACTTTGCTGCTAGCGCTAGTTTACAAAGCAAGAGCTGCAAGACAAAAGGTGAATCACATAATCTACCCTTACCTTTAGATTGACAGCAGCTGTCTTGAAAAAAAGCAGCTGTTTACAGATTTACTTTTGTTTGTATTCTTTTAAAAGCACGGCTTCATCAACACGTTCGCTCCTATTGATCGCCTACTGAAACACGATTAATACGAAATGACATAATTCATTTATAAAATATCTAGAAAGCCCATTGGTTCAAATTCTACGAACGATTAGTTGTCTTATCAGACGATGAATTGTTTTTCCTGGAAGTTTTCAGGATATATCTCACGTAACTCCGCACAGCATTGTGATTCTGACATGTTTGCTTCCATCTACATATAGGATTCATTTATCCAATTTCAGGCATTCAAAACATGCCAAAAACTTACTGAACTATCCAGTGGTATTCAAAACTGCTGACTTACACCGAACTGCACAGACAGTAAAACTTGCAAATTAACGTTACTGGAACTAAAAAACAGATGCTTCTACATAATGGCATTCAAAACGCATTACGGATATCTGTCGTAATGTGCAGCTTTTTTATTTACATTAAAAATTTAAGCATTTTTGGGAAAGCATTCCATTTTGCTCACGGTCAAATTTCTCGACAGTAATGTTAGATTAAATGACATATTAGGCACTTGTAACAAGCCAAACAGCAGCCGTTCAACGCTATATAGTTGATAAGCAAACCAATTAGTATTCGCTAAGTAACGCAGCACAACAGATCGGTGCGATACTGACGCAGCAGGACCAGTCCTGACTGCTGTAATTAGATTTATTCACGTGTCTTAAAAGGTTTGACCTGAAGTGATTAACGGATGACCCCTAGGACGCTGCATCAGACAGGAAAGTGTACCTTACATAATCCGCCCATGGAATGTAATCAGCGTCTAATGAGAAGGCTACCCTGAATGATCAAAAACCCCCTGAAGAAAGAAAGAAACCGGTCGGGGCAAAATGTTGCTGTTCTTTTTTTTTTTTTATTATATATAATATTACTCGTACAGGTAAAACGTTTTTACTTTTAATATATATATATATATATATATATATATATATATATATATATTTTGAGAGAGAGAGAGAGAGAGAGAGAGAGAGGGAGCAATTAAGGCTTAAACCTTGCCTGCATTGTGATGCGCCATTCTTTAAAGAATTATCATTAACACATTAAGTGGAATTAATATCAGTTTAGATATCAGATGCATTTTCATAAAATTCCTCAACCGTAATAACAACTATAATTCTTTGATATAATAAAAAAGTACTTTATCATGTGCACTTCTTGCCTTTTTTTACCTACAATACACCAGGTTCGTGCAAATAACTTAAAGGGGTAATAATTCTTCATATGAAGCTCAAATATCAGAATAAATACATTGTAAACAACACATAGAAAACGACCTGGACCTTCATTGATGACTACCCACCGTAATTATCTTACAAAAGCACACTTAAAAAAACGATCAACTAACTTTGAATTTCGGAACTGATTCATTCACCATCGGTAAGTATGGGTTCATCGGCGTTTACCCCAGGAAAATCCGTTTTATGGCACTTTTCCCGTCAAAATAAAGAGTAGTTAGCGATGTGCTGGTTCTTCCTAAATCCACTGTGAATTCATAAGAGATGCAGTGACTGTTTAATTTTACTGCAACCCCATCAAATACGTGTCAGATTTCATATCAAAGTGCATGCAAGTCAGTTGGAGGCATTTTTATTACCAGTTTTAGAGTGTTTAAACATTGTTGTATTGTTGTCCTTTATGTGAGCAGACACCTACGTGGTTAAGAATACCTGTACCTTCTTATATGCTGGAACACGGACCGAAACACGTCTATGAGCTATAAACCTAAATACATTCAGTAGTAAACGACAAGAAAAATACATTCAGCAGATTTTAGACTGATCTTACCCTATGAAACAAATACACTTTTTATGTAAACAATTGGCACTCAAACCATAAGTTACAGGGTCTAACTAGCGGATTTGCGGTCCGCGCTCTTGATATTGGTTTGTTTTTCTGAAGATGATTAGAATTTTAAAAAGACCTCGAGTCCGAGATGTTCCTTTGTCGACAAACAATGTCATCGGAACATTCGGCCACGAGCCTGCAATTGCATAAACTGGGTTTAAATGACGCCATTTTACTGTGCACTTTTTCACAAAAACACTCAATAGAGGAAACTTTGTGATTTCTCCCATTTTGAGCCTCTGATAGTGGTGCTGACTAAGATAATCTATAACAGTGTGTGGGTCGCCCTGTGGGTCCCACAGACAACATAAAGGGACCCGACATGAGAGCATAAAATAGATACCTTTATATATCAAGCGTGCTTCAATTTGCAATTCCTGGACTATTTGTCATCTTTATGATTCAGTTTCATTTGCCTGAACCGCACAATTGCTGCATTGGACTTTTTTATTTTTAAAATAATAGGGTACTTCCAGAAGTAAAAATTAGAACTATAATCACTGATTGTAATAAGATTCACTTCGAAAAATATACATGCTTTCTGTATTTTGCTCCATACACTGTATATCATATCGTCTGTAATTACTTTCGAGATAATCACAACATATGTAACTGAAAACGTATGATGAGTTCGTATCGACATATAGTCTACACCATGTGCTATTTTAAACAAAAATAAGAATGATCTGGCACTTAAAATATGGCATTTTGATAAATCTGTGTGCAACCGATAATTCATTTCATCGATGAGAAATCCCACACTACCATGGCCGGACGATGTGGGTGAAGGGAATTTAAAATATCATCTTTTTGCATAAATATCACCACTTACTTATCAAGCACAAGTTGGGCTTCAGTGATATTCTTGCAAGATATCAGAAACAAACACATCATCACATTATGTTTTCTGAACTTTCCATACAAAGTATTTATCTCACAAAATATTGGCGTAGGAAATATTGGGATTATAGCAGGTCAATGTTAAGCTTATGTTATGCGTTAATGAGGTGCCAATGTGTCGCTATAATGAATGGGAACTGAGGCCAAGGAATACACTGTCAGTGGCCAAACAAAATGAACCTAATCATTACCACATTACACAGTATAATCTCTGTCATTAAACCTTGTTTTGACGCGTGCGTTTCATGATAACGCAAAACTTAAATAATTACGTTCAATAGCAAAAATTACTTTTGCATTTTTCGTACTAATGACATAAGCACACTGCTGTCCAATTTAAAACGTGAATTATAAAGGTCAAAATGCCAATCATATATACAGTAGAGTAGGTAGAGCCATTTGGGCTCTGCCAAATATGTTTTGTATTTTTTTTTCATACAAGGAGTCATACAATATCACTATTGAGCATAATTCATATTTATATATATTTGCATTCCTTTGTACCCATGTAGATGCATACGTTACAATGGATAAAGTTGTATATACAGCACTTAAATCAAACCAATATTTTGTATAAAACAAAACAAACTGTTTCTTAATGAATGCATAAAATGCCGTATTAGGAACATATCTTAAATAATAAAACAGGACAGAACCATTCAAAATTACAATTACAAGGAGTTTGACGAATTCCTATACACACCATCATGCCACGAAAACCTGGTGCCGTCTTTCATGTAGATATGGTGTTGGCATAGCGGGTCACAAAGTTGTCCACAGTTAAAATCACTGTAGCATAGGATTACAAGGAATGGTCCCTGTGCAACTGCATGTGTCTAGACTCAAGAAATATGGATCAAATCTCGATGTTCAAAACCAGAACCTGCCAATTTTCCCAGAAATGTGCCCAGTACACAGTGTGCACTAACGCGATAGCTCCTCCAAAAATCGCAGAACCATGTGCAATTAAGAAGTGGCGACGGAAAAATCGTTCAAATTAAATAATCGTACTATTGGAAGTTGTTTATTTTAGATACGCCACAGCACAAAGAAAAAATATTTCAATATAATTATTTCTTGATAATAAAAAACGGTGTAACGTCAGCTTCAGTTATGTTTTTCCATGTCTTCCTAATACGACGCTGAATCTCTGCTGTGCCAATATTTGTTATGCCATGGTTTCCGCTTTTGTCGCAAAGCCTAAAACAATGTCTATGTCCAGTCAGGCAATAATAATTACCGAATAATATCAAAATAAGTGAAAGGTTAAACAAATACTCCTCTGCCGTATCTAAGGCCTGATCTGAATATGCCTTTACAGAATAACGCGGAGAAGAACGTGATGCTCAATTTATACATTTCCCGGAATGACCCTGTGTAACAAAACACAACATGAAACCTGACATTTCACATGCGGCTTGCATGTAAACGAATGTGAAGAACCTTCTACAGTAAGCATATCAAACCAGGTATTAAAATCAATGGCACATTTGCGCAGCATTTTTTTTATTTTGGTGGTGGTGGTGGTGGTGGGGGGGGGGCATGTAGGTTAAAGGCTTCCATAAAAAGCATATATGTTTTTGAGTTTAGATTCAAAAGTTTTATATTTATTTGTGCAGTTTGACGAGTGTCTGTAATAAAACTAGGGAACGGGAACCAGGGTGCTGATACACATATGATTGGATGGACATGGGCCATGAACCATCTACCAATGCATGTCGTGTGCGTGTGACAAGTGATAAATCTATCCCGTGAAGACGGAAGAGTGATAGTGACTTTGTATGTCACGAAACCTTTTTTCAAGCTCCTTTCCTTGAATTCAGACCACAGATCTGTCAAAGACCTGTCGTTGAACACCGCGAAAAAAGTAATTACACGAGACACGTGGCTTTTGCAGGCTGCACGTGGAACAAGACCGTTCAGTCGCAAAGAAGCGTGACCAAGCAATCATGTTATCTCCTATTGTCGAGCATTATGATCCCAGGCGTGTTAATTGTCCTATGAGCCATGCTCATGATGGGAATCATCCGAGATAGTGCAAAGTGTCTGGACTTGGCATAAAATTACACAGGATTTTGCCGGATTTGGAGGAAAGTGTGCTTAGAAATAATAGAAGTCTCGCGAGAGTATAGTGCAGCAACGAACAAGGACTGTGAATTTATCCACGGATATCTTTCTGGTTGTTTTCTCTCAGGTTCAGTACGTATAAACCCAAGCTTTGCGTGCTGCCTTCGCACTGTTTCTAAGACAAGATACTTGGTACAGACATTTTCATCGATTTAATTACTATAAAGTAACCCTCGACTCACGTGGAATTTCGAACGTCTTCTCGTCTCGCGTGGCGTCACGATATGATAGGCTCGTTCCAGGCTGTCTCTGATGGTTTCCACTCTCATAATAATAATAATAATAATAATAATAATTTTTGTAACTTAAAAAAAAAGTTGGTTTGTGATAAAGTCAATGCAGTCCAAAAACATATTCAATGGGATTTAATGACTATCAATTTAATTGTTGAAATGAATTAAAATGAAATTTGGTACACTGATGGTTTCTAAAATGAGTTAAGAGTCCTATCAAAACCATACTAAAAACTTTGGGGTGAGGTCGTGCTTGCATCATTAATTTAGCTCAAAACCAACATTCCTCGTATGAGAGTTAATTGTGTCTTAAAACAAAATCAAAGTCATTTAGAATGCGACAATTTATAGAACTTGTTTGAAAACGTGCAGAAGGCGGCCTTTTGCAAACAATGAACCAGACCGTTGTTAACCAGATATTGATGGAGCAGTGATGTAAACAAATGTAAAAGTGCAGTATCTTTTTCAAAAATATCATAAGTACACTTATTAACGACGTTAACATAATATTAGTATCTATGTGTTAATGCTTACTGCAGGATAAACATAACTGTATGATACCACTAGGTGTCGATTGAGTAGCTAAAATGTTCACAAAGAAGCGATAGGAACTACAATAACATATGGGTGAAAAGGGTTCTCACTGGTGAACCAGATCATACAATTGTCTTTTTTAATTCAAATACTACTGGAGAATAAGTTTTATATATATGGTCTTAATCTAGCGGAAATACTAAAAAAACCTTCGAAAACAACGTTTATCCTTTTAATTGTCAGTTTATCTGAGACGCTGAAACCAAATCAAAGAATTCCCAAAGGGACCATTCATTAGTTCTTTAACTGTAATTTCCTGTAATTCAAGGAAACGCAACGCTTTGACCAAGCTTTGTCTCCAGTTTATTATACCTAAGTGAAGCCTACACATGATTTAGCTAATGGGCAAAATGGCTTTGTAAAGACGCGTAATTTTCTGTCTGATTTTCACTGCAAATGACACATTGAATGCGGCCTCTTGCCTCTATAGGCAATTTGTAAGTTAGTTTAAACTCGATGTTTAATAAATGCTCAAGCACGAAATTCAATACGATTTGTAAATAGTTTATACTCGAGTCGCTGCACACGACAAAAAGGTAGATATACGGTGAGAGAAAGTCCCCAAACGTACTGAAGTCCGAGACCTGGTCGAGCTTAATCTATTCAGTCAATTCAACTAATGTCTTTGTTAGATGGAGTGAAAGTCGAACAAATGTATGAGCTTCGGCGGCGTATTTAAAGATAAACCGTATAAATGTAAAATGTTTGTTCGTCTGTTAAGAAGAACAGCCTAGTAATTAGACATAGAAACGTTTGAATAGCACAGCCATGTAAACTTGTGCACCTAAGGCGAAAAGTCAAGAAAGGTCCCTCACAAAGTACAGATATTTCTGTTAATGTCAACAAAACGTAAAATGTCGAGAGGTTATCTACTGAGAGAATGCAAAGAGATTCGTTTCCTGTATTGTGCTCAACATCAAAGTGCATACGTTTGCTTCGTTTTAATTGAAAACAAAAGTGATTTTTAAATAGCTAAAATGTTTGTCTGTGGGGATAAAGCTGAAACCAGTCTTAACACGGGGAGCTTGGAATCTGCCACACCGATAACGCTAAACCGCGCTTCCACAGTTGGTAGTCAAAACCTTATTTTTATAATGCCTTTAACTTCGAGAAGTGTTTTTATTTTAAGAACCAAATGTTTCCATAGCTACAGGATAGATCCAATGTACCGCTAAGACTTGATGATCTGTCTAACGACAAAAAAGGGCATAATGACAAAGGTAACATGCTGGAAAGTGGCAATTTTGCGTCAGTTCCACGGAGTTGAATGAAGTCGTTAAACAAGGGTTTGAGCTGGTACCTCAATACTTCTATAAACAATTACAAGTTCATATCGGGTCTATCCATTATTTAGAAGTGTACAACTAATTAATTGGCAATAGTTTCAGTGTTATTCAATCGTATACAAATTATTTATTCTAATGGTTTTTTGTGAAAACAGTGCACCCCAAAATTACATGGAACCGTAGCGTACTGTTCGCAAAGTAAGAAATTGGGCAAATATTCTTTAACTTTGTGGCCTCTTTGCCATCACTCCCGCGCAAACTCGTTGAAATAGTATACCGTCCACTCTCTTCCTTTTTGTTACCACGCTGAAAACCTCTGCGTTGGTAAGCAGTTCAGTCTGTGTGGACTTTCTGCGAACAGTCTTTGTGGTTAACGCCCTTATAAAGACCGACACATTTCCTTCCTACAAAAATAACCTGCATAGGTTGTTTCGTTCCGTGACGATTACCAAATACAATTTTCAATACAGTCACTTGAAGGCTGAAATGATTAACGTACATAGGCCTACGTACATAATGAAGTAGACAAAAGCGGTACATATTAATTACTTCTTGCAAGCCAAGAATCACTTTTGTCCAGCCTAATCTTTAGACAGACCTGCACGCAATGTCTTTGTTTGTTGCTGTGGTGGACACCTGCTCAATCATCAAATGCAGCGATGATCGTCTTACACGTTCAATTAGTTGATGTCTTGGTTCCCCAGGGTAACTACTAATTTCATTTGTGTCTCCGTGCGAATGGGTCAACGTGTTCAATAATGTCATTTCTCTACGTGCAATCTGGTTATCTAACCAACACGAGATCCTCAAAACATACAATCGTATCCTTGTGCAATGGTTTTGCGACTGTAAAAACACTTTAAAACTGCACAAAGAAAAATTGTCGTCTCAAAATGTTGGTGGCTTGCGAATGGGTAAGCATCAATTTTGGATTAGAAAAACAACAATAAAATTGACTAACAAAACGTAGCAAAACCTATTTCTTTTTAATACTGCTGACTTTTGTTCGATTAATATTTTAGGTCACTACCAACTAGCATGCGTTGTACATAACCTATTGTAATCATTCTTAGGCCCGTGGCCAGCTATTTTAAATGGGCTTCTATTTCTGAAAAAGTGAAACCTTCATTTGCGTAGATCAAATTTTACCTGGAACGGACCTTTTCTCGACAAAAAGGGTGGTTCGTTCGAACCCCCAAACCAAACTCTTTACTGGCCTGATTCCAATTGTAATATAGCTCCCTATATATACAACTCACCCTAAGGAACTCGTTTTCCGCAGTGAACAGGCTTATGGAGGAGTTGTAAAGATATCAAGGTTCCCCCCGGGGTCAAAAGCTGCGGTGAGGTGATTTGTGCTTATGTAGTGATTTTTAAACATTTGGGGTCACATTTTAGTATCGAATCTGTTCGCGTTACAAAAATAATAGATAAATGAAACATAAATAAAGAGCAAAAATAACATAAATTATTCAAAGAAAATATAATGAAATAATCATAATCACCATCACCCTGACTTTCCCAGTCTTGATCCCTATGAAAACCACATTTTCTATCAGGAACAAGTAAGTGCACAGTCCCATTATATATTACACTGGGTCCTAACATATAATGGGACTGCATTTGTTTTTGGGGAAAAAACATTTGAAATGTAAAACCTCTCCGACGTATGAAAATTCCAGCAGTCGTCAAAAAGAGCTGAAGTTACCATTAACACTTTTAATGTCATTTAAAATGACATTATTTTAACTTTTTCTAACTTGTATCAAACTGATAATACCTGAAAGGATTGTGCTCACCTTTTGTGACTTCTGCTTCAAGATATTTGAATCAACAACTTGAAGTGTTGTCAACCCTTTTATCTAGATGCGTGATGCATCATATACGGAAATGACATAACTCGTTACCTCGACGACAGACAGGAATTAGAACATAATTTATTTAAATTTCGATCATTCAATGCCTAACCACAACCCGAATTTAACTTTTACAATAGAAAGCCAATACGTTTCACTTTTGATGAATTATAGTTTTAAGGAATTTAGGAAGCGGCAAACATGGATACACTTACGTCGGTGCGTTTTGAAATGCACGTTGTGACGTTTGTGCCTCAATTTGTACCCTTTCCTAAACTTGGTGACGTCATTGGCACTTATTAATATTTCATTTTCAGGATGTGTCATCAACCTGAAGAAGCCCACGCAATGTTCGAGGAAAATGTTAACACACATGTAACGCATGAAACACGAGAACTGTCTGGCAATAAACGGAAGTCAAACATACACACATTGACACCTACGTCGCAAGCTACCTACTTAGTACTCAGTGACATCGGTGTAAAGATCACTTGGGTGCCGTGCGTGTAACAGAAAGGAACATGAAGTTTTCTATTTCTATTAGATTCGTGCCGGTCAGGGTTAGTGTGACGTACATGTAAGTGGTTCGTAATCCAGGTTGGGGTTTACCTGTACAAATCAATAGGAACCGGACCCTGTGTCACATGGAACTCTCTCGTGCATGACTCCGAGGGACGCTTCGTCATTTAAGTGTTGTAATACACTGTGCGTCAAAACTGTTTGGCCAATATAAAAGTGGGCCGTTAAGTGCGTTTCCAAGTGAGCAGGAAACACTGAGACGTTTAAAACTGTTGCATTTGTCAAACTGCCGTCATAAACTGTTGTCAAATTCGTTTTAATATAGTCCATGTCAAATATGAGATATTTCTCCTGGTTTTAAATATTTACGAGTATGCATAAATAGACAGCAAAAATATTAAGCCCTATGTCTACAAGAATTTGGTATTTGCGTTCTCATAGGGTTATTTTAAGAACTACAGCGTGACTTAATTGAGAACTATCAAGACACGCCTACAGAAATCTAATTGTATGTCAGTAGGTTCAAGTTACTGGTGGCTGGCGTCGACACAAAGGCCCCTACAGGTACACATATGTAGATGTTGTGCTCCTAGTTAAGACAAACAAGTGGATAGTCCTGCCATGGTGGTGGCATGACCTTCATAGACAAATACCACTCAGCTGTAAGCTTTGGTTTCCCGAAAGTTTTCATGCACCAAATCTTTTGGGTTTCCGGAAAGTTTTCATGCACCAAATCTTTTGGGTTTCCCGAAAGTTTTCATACAGTGTCCTTGCACACATCATGATATCAGACAGATTCACTTTAAAACTCTGCCATCAACATATAACAATATCTAAATACGAAACCACAGCAGTTTTATAAGCCCGGGGCCCGGCCCGGGGGGGGGGGGGGGGGGAGGGGGTTCGAACCAAGCGCTCTTTTGCCAGGAGAAGGCCCACTCTGGGTTAAAATTGATCTAGGTACTGGGAAGTTTCATGGTAAAAGGTCCACTTTTTCGGAAACGACCATCTTTGAAATTGCTGGGTACGGGGCTGAGTACCCTGAAGATGAGAGGACAATGAGGGCTCAACACATTACAATCATCAGACTATGGGAAAGACATACGAATAGTAGAGAGGTGCTTGCTTCTCGAGTGCCCTCTGAAACACCGTGTTACAAACAATAGCTATCAAGAGTGTGCGTGTGTCCATGCGTTACCTTCAATAGCATAATTAAACCACAATTTGAATGGTGAGCTCTTTCAGCGTTTTCGACTCAAAAACAAACCTGCGCAAATCCAAGGTGGCCGACAAGCCACTCGACATCTGATGACCTTTGAGCGACCTTTGATAAACGCAACGCAGTGTAGGCTTTGAGCACGTGCATGCCAGATCTGATCACAGTGTAGCAGTAAAATGGCCAAGCCGTAATATTGGTCCAAATCTTGTGGGACAAAGGAATAATGCTCTATCTACATCATATTACATCTATTCGGCTTGTGAAGGTTGTTCGCAGAAAGTCCGCACTGACGGAACGTACTTATGCAGATGCTTTTGGTGTGGTTTCATAAGACTGAACGGCATACTATTGCCTTAGCATCCCATTGCTGCCGTGGTGTATGGGCAGTGTTTTCATCGGGTTTCAGGTACATTATTTTGACCCACGCTCCTAGCATTAGAAGCAGCCAAGCTAATAGAGTGAAGCTTTCTTTAGCTGAGCAATTTCCGAGCGTTTTCAATAGTGTAGTAGAGAGCACACTCAAAACGTTTAGCTTCCGAAGTAAGAACTTACAAAACGGTGAAAGAGAGGCAGCAAAGGAATAAATGAAGACAAAAACCATGCATTTCACACTGTTTGCTGTGAAAAGCATCCGGGAAGGTGTGAATAAGCAGATAATATTTTCATCCAGTAAAAGCAGAACCATTACCGATTTGGACAAAATGTCGAGTCACGATGTCGATGGAAATATGGTGTTCAATGTAATCAACTGGAAAAGGTCTCTCATGTTTGTCTAATTTATAAATATCTTTCTGACAAATACGTCATCGCCATCTGCTAGGAGACGTGGCAGTTCGTCTTTATAGCCGAGTACCTGTTGAGTCGTAAAACACGGTAAACTATTTGAAGTATGCTTTAAAGGATTTCCTGCGCAATTTTAATATATATATATATATATATATATATATATATATATATATATATATATATCCTTCCTTCCTTATATTTAAAATTACATTCATCGGGTGGATGAAGCCGGCAGCGAGTTTAAATTTTATTTTCTCAAAAATATTAAACTTCAATCAAACCTCATACAATACTTGCAGCTGGAAACATTGTCTTTGGCACTTCAAGTTTTGACTCAACAGTTTCTTTCCGATAGGAACGATGGTCGTTAGATAAACAAAGGGAACGGATACTATAGCGTGGAGAAATTGAGATAAAAAAAGCCACTATCGAGCATTTTGTAGTCTCTGCGACTTGGTCTTCTTCTTGGATGCAGCGGCTTCTATCCATTAGACCATTTCGTTTTCCATCGGCATGGTCCTACATTTCATACTATGAATGCCATATGGAAAATCTTTGAACAAATTTATGTTGTATTTGTTTTTAAAACAAAACGAAAAATCAATTTAGCAATGTTTTTTTTTTAATCTAGCGAGACATTGATATTACAAGAGCAACTGATTCTCAACAATAACGGTTAAAACGAAAGGCAAACTATTCCCTTACCTTGAGTAGATAAGTCCGTTCCTTTTACCTAATATATCTGATCTGCCAATGTGATTAACAGGACGAATTACCGTCTGTTGCAGATAGCTTTAAGTGCTAATACAACTATCTTGTGCATGTACATGTAGAAAAGTACGAAAACCGTCCAAGAAATGAAAATGAAATCTTTGAGTGCTGTTATCTCTCCTTGCGTTTGTTACACGCACCACGGTGATGGCAAAAGTTCTAAGGTCATTCTCATCAACTGTAATGTAAGCGACCATTCCCAGACCCTATCGTACTAACTTTGGATCGAACTATCTCCGAGGGGATTCTCGCTTAATTGCAATTAACTTGAGCGGCTTAGATGTCTGTCACGCCTGCTGAGGCTGATAGAGGGTAATAAACTATCGTTTAGCAGCTTTAGTGGGCGTCCCAGACGTCTAAGCCGCTTGGGCTGAAAGCAATTAACGAGGGACCCTGTGGAGATGGACCGATCCTGTTAGATCGATCTAGGGATGGGAACCCAGTCTAAATCTTACATAACGGCGTTTCCATTTGCCTGTGAAGTGACTATATTAGGTATATATATATATATGTGTGGCAGTGGACGACCTACCTCCTTAAGTCAAGTGACTACTTTTAAGATATTGAAATCGATTTGTGCTTCATGGGAATAAGTTTGTTAATGTATCACCATCACTTACTGTTATGGTAATGGAAAGGTATTGTTTTTTCTTCCTTTTTCATTTCTTCCATCTAAGTCTGATTGTTTATTTCTCGGCGTTCAATGTGTTTTATTATAACTGCGTTTATGTTAAGCGTTGAGTATTTTGTATATTAAAAGAAATGCTAAGTCAAGAGGTCTATTAGAAAGGCACAGTTTAGATTATCACGCATGAAAAAGAAAACAACAACAACAACGAAATTCGTATGCAGCTGAGAACCACAAACACTTCTTCAACATATGTTCTTATTTCTGCAAGAGAAATAATATAAAGACGCCTCCTCAGTATCTCTTTTACGTCTTAACCTCATCATAATAAGATTAGCATCAACCTTAATGAGATGTAATTAAAAGAGCAATAAATAGCCAATTGGCCATTTTCCGATACAATAATGTGTTATCAAATCTTTAAATGGCCGTCATTTTCGTCTCTCTGATGAAGGAATTGTGAAGTTAATTATCGTTGTTCTCGTATTATTTACGACAAGGTTCACCCTAAATGGTATGTAACGTACTGGTAATATGACCATTGTTTAAATCACCAAAACTGCGATCGATTTTCTCGGCAGAAGACTAAACGGTAATTTCGAGGTAAAATACACAATGATCACTCGCTCATTTCATGTATATATTCAAAGAAGATTCCATAGATGGCGAAAGCCGCTCACATCTTTAGCAAGCTTTCATGCATCCATAAAATGTCGTACCCAAATTAAAGTTGAAGCGTACCTATCAAACGAATAACATCTTGGCATTGCTTTGCCGTGCGTATTCACGACATGTCTCTTGGTGCTATTAAAACATCTGTTAACACCCTGAATTTCCAACTTCAAAATCTCAGTCTCATATTCCAAGTCTTGAGAGACGTTTAGGAGGGCGAATCTTGACAGTCTATGACAAACCCTGAAATGTGTTATTCAGCTCACCTGTCACTAAGTTACCCTAGCAGGGCAAAGCTTTTAACGTTTTTAAAGTGAAAAGGTCGTGTTCTTTCACTGTAACCGTGTCCCTTTGCTTCCAAGATTTGCCTGCACGTATAGAACAGCGGCAGAATAGTCTTAAAGGCCCCTCCTAACACAAAGCCGCCTTAAAAATCCGAAGGATCTGATGGTGACATCAACACAATATAGGTTTTTTTTCCATTCGACACAATTCTGTATGTTCTCTTTGTTTTCTGACTTTCTTCAATCATTAACGCGTTAAGCAGATTTGCAGTTTGAGACTTCAAATGTTGGCAATGTTCTTAGTACGGTTACTTAAGGCAGTTTCTGTTGCACGGGGCGCAGTGTCACTAATAACCAAAGTAAAGCAGTTGTACTTGGCAATCTTTATTGTAACAAATCTAATCTCATACTTGAAGGACTTAACGACGTCGCATCACGTATTAAGCCTTGGCGTGGTACGTTCACACGAGGAAGTTAGGCAGCACCTACTTGCGCCTGTGCACAGGCCATGGTCAGGTATTTGACAAAAAGAAGAAATTTCCAAACATGGTGGGTCAAAGGCTTGTTCAGTGACTCATTTGCCCCTACTGTAACCTACACATACCTACAACATTTCAGCTTGGCAGCCTGAGATAAAGTTTATTTAATTATAAATCGTTAACCTGTTTACTATACAGAATGGTTTCAGAGCACAGAAATGGGAATTTGACTCTGTCTTCCATCTCTACCTGTTGAATAACTGCGTTCGTATAAATATAGCACCTCTTAAAAGAAGAAAGTAAGTTCGTTTGGAATTTTTTTTTTTTTTTTTTTTTTGTATACGAACCCCAAAACGGCATCTCTAACCATGTCGACTTTGCTTGTGTGGTGTGGAACTAATTGGCAATATTAAGAAATAGGAATTCTGAGGTCCAAATACCATTAGAATAACTAAGGCAACATGAACAGTAGGTTCTTATCATTTGCGTTTGCAACAACCGAATGGTAAATATAGTACCCCGTGCAATTTCTAGAGGAAACTAGGAAGTGTCCACAAACTGAATATATATCTCAGCGTGACGTGCTTAAATGCAAAACAATCGTTTTACAAATACAACACTCTGATTCGCATTTTCATTTCAGCATCAAAGACCTTTCCGACAAATCGCAATGAATGAAATTAGGGACCCTAATCAAGGTATGAAAGGAATAGAGACTTACATTTTATGTGGTATTCTTCTGCCGTTGTCCCGGTGGGTGCGCATTTGCTGCTTCTGTTTGAACTTGCTAACGACTCTCATTTATATGTGAAACGGTGGGTCATGTTACACAGTTTTCCTTATGAAATGAAATCCCATTATTTGCTTTTTTTATCAATTGGCGCAATTCACAATTCATTAAAAAAAAATTTCACAGGTACCAGTATCACACACGTCATTCACTCCTACGTCAATCTTATCCTTATAATTATACCTTGGTTAGTTTATCGAAACTGAGAAACTGCATCATTTTCTGTTAATGAACGTTGGTTTTAAATAAAGTGGGATCATTGATGGGATGGACAGTTAATGATGCAATTTTCTGACCCTTTCTGACCCTTTCAAAGTCTCACATAGCAACGGAAAGATAAATACACAGCATAACACTTTTTTTGCTCCTTACGCATCAATACAACGATACGACTATGGTCATACACAAAGAAAGCCAAATCTACCATTCCACTGATTGATCCTGCCTTCCACACGCGTGCGTTAGAAAACATGGCGTTTTTGTGGCGGTTTAATTTAGCAAGGAATGAAATCACTGGAGGGTTTGTTCTGGGCGTGCTTCTGAAAACGCACGCAGCGGGAGGTAAAAAGCCCTCGACTATAGCTCCATAAGTTTAATAGTTCCGATTAATCTGTTCACTCTTCCTCCCACCCAGTGAACGCTCGGACGGATTGGCGTAAAAGGGCCATCCACACGTCCACTTTCTGTTCCAGTTCTAAATTGGTCTTTGATTAATGGAAATGATTTCCCATGGCATAAGCAGGCTGCCTGTCATAAGTGTTCATACATATAGCTTCTCCTGAATCTTATCTAATCTGAATCTGAATTTGGATGGTAGGGATGAAAATATTTTCAACCAAGAGCCTGTTTCGCAAAATAGCTACAGCCCGAAAACTGACCTAAACTTTTAGAACAAAATGTCCTTCCACTTCGACCAAACAATAAACGGTATTATTATTATTATTAATAATAATAGACTAAATATTGAGCATTTTCCCTAAATAATCTGTAGGCCTTGACATCGAATCCTAAAACTGAGACAGAAGCAAAACTTTCTTTTTAGGAAAACGCCATACTTTCCACTTGTCTTAGATTAAAAAGTGCCAAATGCAATTATTTCAGGCATACTTCTTGCTTCTTATATCGGGGATTTCCACTTCCTCGGTTTCAAGTTCCAATCTTGGTTTTTAAGGCCATGACTTATATAATTTTTTGAACACATAAAGAGAGACTGATGTCAGAGAAATATTCTGTTCAGTAATAAATCAAACAATGAAGCAAATGTGCTAAAACGCAAATATCAAAATGATTCAAATGCTTTTATTCAAACTCAGTTGATGGACACTGCCATGTGATATACAAGGTAAGAGTCACTTGAGCCCTGATTGGCTTTGGGTTTTTAGTTTGCCGAACAGTGTTAATTAATTTCCTTTAATTCAAATTCAAAGCAAATAGGCTGAGTTCACACACACCTTAAACGTCTCAGAATTACAGTTGAACGGGGGAAATTGTAGAGGTGTGAGAGCGGAGTCATGAGACAAGAGATTACGAGTTGACCACAAGATCCGTGTCTAGCTCGTAGCAGCCCATTTCGACGCCATTGTGACTGAGGACTGCTTTCATTCTCACTTGGGTCTGCTTCATTTTAAGACCCACAGGGGCCAGGGGAATCTTGATGTTCTGCAAGGCAACGAGGCCCTAGCAACGAGAAAACAAATACATATCTGAGATCAATGGAATGTACAATATGTGAATGAGATTCGGGTTTAATGTTTTATCACACCCGCCCCAGTGTAAAGTTGAGCTGATATCACCGAAGGTAAGTGATAAAAGAAGACGAAAAGGAAAAAATGATAGGGTTAGTTACTCATTCAATAGACAAATCTCTCTCTCCCTCTCTGTGCGTGCGTGCGTTTGTGTGTGTGTGTGTGTGTGTGTGTGTGAGTGTCTGTGTGAGTGTCTGTGTTTGTGTTGGAGAGTGACAGACAGAGAATGGAAGCGGGAGTGTAGAGTGAGAGGGCGTCACTTACCGCTGGGAACGGGCAGTGGCAGACCTTGACCCCCGCTGGACAGGGTCCAGGGGGCAGAATCTTGCATACGTCGTCATACACACAGCTGCCCACTTTGTGAATGCAGGGCAGTTTAATCCAGTGGCCATTTCTTAAAGCCTGGAAGTCCACGGTTGCCTTCAATGGGGATGTGAGAGCAGAGGCCACATGTCCTACAATAACAAATGAAAAAAAAATACAGTAGATTTCGGACAGTTTACTATCATATTTAATATCCTAATGACTGTCGTGAATGAAAATCTATTTTTCAAAATACCAGGTAAGATTAAGGGTGAAAAATCTCTACACGCTCAAACACTCACGCACGCTCACGCGTACACAAAACGAACATATATCTTAGCTGTCGATTCTCACCCGCAGCTCCTAAAGTGATATTGCCCGGCACGGCGATGGGATCCGGACTGATGCTGAATTTTTTCAGCTGAATGGGATCATTGGCCTTGCCACAGTTCTTCCATGTGCTCCCCACGTTGTTATCCTGGAAAGGAAATCACCAGCCATCAACGATTACGTTGAAACTGTGGTAGAAATGAAGCATGAAACAAAGGGAGGCCCCCATAGGTTTTAGAAAAATAATTAATAATATGTACATGTTGGAATTCTGAAATTGTTGGTCTTCTCCTCTCTCCAATAAAAAATATTAAGCTTTTCCATCGATAAGGTTCTAGATGAGTACCGCAAGCACTGCAATTAAACCGCCTGCATGTGCACTGTGGGTTTTCAACAGCTTGTCCCCCCACCCTCCAAATTTTTTCTCAGCCTAACGTCTTGTTTTATAACATGCTGCGCGGAACTTCACAAGCGGCGATATTAAACGAAGTTCAGAGGTTAAATGTTAGATTTAATTTTACTTTAATATGCTGCCTGAACCAAGTTTATTACAATGGTAAAAATGAACGGTTTCAGATGCAAATGGTTTTGTTTTGAAACAGGTAAACAAGAGCGCCATCTTTCCTGTCCAGCCTTTTGCACAAAGGAGCCCGAAAACTGGCCTAAAACTTGAAGACCACTATTTATGTCTATTTTGACAAATGATAAATTGGCAATGGTTCTAAACAAATGCTTTATAACAGGAAATGGCTTAAGTTTCACACATATCCTTATATTTTTGTTTATCATGAATAAAAGGACAATTACCATAGTTTTACATGCCCTCATCGTATGTAAGAGGCCAACGTCATTCAGGATATTAAAAAAATTTGTTCATCGAACTTTTGAAACTAGTGGTCCAGGGGCTGATCCAGAGATATTTTCTGACAGTCTTATAAATTATTTTGTTGATCCACCTTCCATTTTTGACCGTCTTCCGACAGAAAAAAATTAGATTCCCGTCAGTGTAAACCTGAAAATCTGACCGTCTTCCGGAAGACCCAGAAGATGGCTTCAATCCGCCCCTGAGTGGGGCTAGAGTAAGACGTCAGTGGTTAAGATAACGATGATGAAGCGAAATCATTATTTCATTCTTAAGTTCTAAATGATTTTATTTTTGAATGCCCAAATCTGTGGTCCTTGTTAACCGAAATGATATCTCATTATTATTTTTTACTTCGAAATTAATGACCGGACAATTACCATAATTTAACATGCCTTCATTGTACTTAAGAGACCAACGTCATTCAGAATATAAGAAAAGACCTGTTCATGTAATTTTTGTTTTAACCATCCAGTCATTGAACTCGTGTTAGCAACTATTTAAGGAACTTGTGCGTCAGTGGATAAATTAATTGTCCTTAAGAGAAATCAGGGGCGGATCCAGAGATATTTTCTGACAGTCTTCCAAATTATCTTTGTTGATCCATCTTCCATTTTTGACCGTCTTCCGACAGAAAACATTAGATGGCTGACAATGTAAACTTGAAAATCTGACCGTCTTCCAGAAGACCCAGAAGACGGCCTAAATCCGCCCCTGAAATCATTATTTTATTCCTACATTTTGTTTTTGGTTGCATAAATCAGTGGTCCTCGTTGTCCGAGACGATATCTAATTACTATTTTAAAAATTCATAAAAAGACAATCACAATAAAAAAGAAAAAGCAAAACGCTATCTCTCTGCCTGTATGCAGTCAAACCAACACGCCTCCTCTTGTTTCCATCACACTCGTGTATTCACCAGATTTCTACTCAACGCCAAGAGGAGTCTATCTGATTTCACTCAGCGAGAGTCCCTGTGGAGTTATTGCGCACTAGCTAGTGCGACATAACTCATTCTGAACGGCCCCTTATATACTCACAGCGTGGTTAATCTCCATAGCCAACATCCCTACGTATCTCTGAAGTGCTCTGTCCCAGTCGGTGGCTGCCAGACTGGAGGAGACCAGAACCAGTACCAACAGGGCTACTGCCGTCTTCATTTTGTTATGGCTAAAATACGAGAAAAATGTAAGACACACAATTTACATTGTAGCGAATGACACTGAATTAGTGTTGTATTCGAAACTGTTTTGACCGTACCAGTGCAAGCCTGACTTTTGTACATACTTTGTTTTATTTCGTCAGTTAAGTTTGGGGAACGAATTTTTGCCCACTCTCACCTCCTTCAAAGTTGGGGCTTTGGCAATATTTAATCGTAAACATCAAATAAACACATCTCTGGTAATGAACATTAACATTATAGCCTTTTCTTTGGTTACATATTTGTGAATTGAGGAAAATGCGTTCTCCTTGCCGGTTAAACTTGAATTATCATAGAGCATAACGTTATTTAAGGCTCCATTAGCATAGACACATTTGAACAGACAGACACATCCAGATCAACCTAACTCTGTGGGGATTCCCGTTAAGTGCAATCAGCTTAACAGACTGACACGCCTCTTTCTGGCGTTAAGTAGAATACAGAAAAGCTGATGATTATACGAGTATGTTGTAAAACCAAGGGAGGTGTGCCATTCAATTAAGCTGATTGCATTCGGCGGGAGTCCCGCAGAGTTGGACGATCCACGTAGACGTATGGAGTTTAAGTGCTTAAGTGCTTAAATGGCAGACAAAAGTCGCCCTGAGATTAGCTACTTCCTCATACTCAAATCAGCTCGTGGACACTTAAGATTTATTATGAATGTCTTAAATCATAACGAATCCAACGGGATTGCCTGGAAACCTAATTTTACTCATATGGTAATATACCGATTCGTAAAATAAATAAATAAATTAATTAATAAACAAGCAAACAAATGAAAAATTAGCGAAAAATTAACTTTTTGTAGTTTCACCTCCCCCACAAAAACTGTAATGTAAAACCTCCTACCTTGCGTCACACACAGTATACCACTCGTCCGATTCCAAAACGATTGGTGGAACAAAACTCAGGCCAGCTTTATACCAGAACCAGAAGATAAGCCAGGCGTTTTCTGATGCGACCCTGTCACGTACACAGCCCTCGCCCGCAAGCACCTGACAGGCACCCGGCGACCATAGGTTTTTGGGACCGAAAACCTAAGCCTGCGTGTAGCAGGTAAAGCGTCAGTTGCTTGCCCAAAGGCTGTATTGTAGAAACATAATACAGGGTGTTGGAACGGGAATGATTTACACATGGAAATGGGAGCCTAGAGCACAAATGGGTTGAAAAGGGCTAGTTTCATATCTACGTCCTTACCGAACTATTCTGATTCGCCCTAATTAATTTGTTCGTATTTTATTTTCAGACTACAAAAATGTCGTCTTTGTTGTAGTGAAATTCAGGACACACATTTCCTTTCTAGAATATAGTCTAGTTTGAGTGTTTTAAATACATTTTCTACTACCGGCCACGCCGTTAGAGCTTTGCTCAAGGAGGGTACAGGGTTAATATACAGAACAGTGAAATTATCTAATCTCGATTAACCGAAAACTGCATGTCATACGTTCTGGTTCGATTAATTATAGTAAACATGTGAAATTGTCAATTCTAGATTCTGTTAAAGATATGATACCCCATTAATATCTACTAATTACGGAACATTATCGGCAAACAAAATGCAACGTAACCTTACTGACAACAATGAACAACAGAGCACGGTTTGGGTCTATGGCCGGAGACCCTGGTAGTGGAATGCAGTGGCCAGTTGACCTCATATAATCCCAGTGCAATCGCCAACACAACGATACCAGTACATAGCTAAACACGCACTTAACATACACGGACAGTCATACTTGTATAGTTTTCTACGTCTTTCAGCCGACCGTCTTAATGTTTTATTTCAAATACCAAGCTTCTATCATTTACAGTGGGCGATTCGGAATGACAATCGACTTTGACAGGCAGTCAGCTGATCAGCGGGGGGGTTAATTCTGTATTGTATTGTTTCTGTGCATCAAAAATATTGAAGAATGACCCAAATAATTACAAGCATCATTCTAGTAGAGAAATTATGCTTTCTTCTAACAATATGGATACTTTGGAGCGCTTGGAAAGGAATTAGAATACTTCATGAATTTTTAGAAAAGAGTCTATAAGAACTTATATATGAAGATTAACAAAACACTTAATTGCCGCGGTGTTTAATTATTGAACGTGTCTTCCAATTCATGGTCACTTGACAAAGACCACATTGTTAATAGTATAAAGAACAACTGACCGTGGCGATAACGCTTTATTCGGTTTCAGGCCTTATAAACGGATTAGCGTTTACTTACACTGCCCGCAGATCTTTTAGCACTAACACCCATATTAACCACCTAACCCACAAATTAACCTGCACTATCAGAGTGGATGAATGTTAGAGCTAGTTATCGCTTTGTCAGTGCTAAATAAGGGACCGTTCACATGAAAAATCTATTTTCTAAAAATCTATTGGCAGTATCTTGTGATCACGGTCTGTGCCCTGAATACCCCGCGGCGTAATTACTTACGAGCGAGTTATTTCCAAAGCTGTAATTAATTCTCGGCTGCGCTCGGAGGAAATTCTGATACCTGGACGCATGCGCAGAGAGAAAGAAAATGACAGTCGCGGTTGCTTTGAAAAATGTGTTTGTCGATTTTGTGCAACAACAAGACGAAGAAGAAGATGAGGTCCATATACACACGACAGATATGAGTGCAAACTAACGAAATCCACAGTTTAAAGATACAACTGCGCATGCGTCCAGGCGTCAGAATCTCCTCCGAGCGCAGCCAAGAATTAATTACAGCTTTGGAAACGACTCGCTCGCGCTGCTAGTTAATTACGCCGCGGGGTATTCAGGGCACAGACCGTGATCACTAGATACCGACAATAGATTTTTAGAAAACAGATTTTTCATGTGAACGGTCCCTAGTTGTACGGTGTGTTGGTTAATTTGTGGATTGGTGGTTTTAAAATATGGGTGTTGGTGCTAAAAATCTGCAGGTAGTGCTCGCCTAATCCGTTCAAAAGGCCTGGGTTTCAAGGGAGTTTTTCGACGAAATGCGAGTACTTTCTCTCGGTATGTATGTCAAATAACACACTGCCACCAAAATACACCGTGCATTCGATGGGGCTTTTTTCTGAATTTAGGCACAGCCAGCTCTGGTCAAAACGTCCTTGCGTCAACTAAATGGAAGGAAAAATTGTCACCAACACTGAAAATATGGTTATCGGCAGAGGCTTTAATCTGGAAGGCCATTACCCTAGAGGATACAAAACCTTTCATACAGCCGTTTGATTAAATGTCACATACAGCACATGCTGTGACAGCTATTAACTCAGACCTTTCGTGTCCCGCAGGCAATGATGTACTGTTATCTCATGACGATTTAATATGGATCACTACTGAGAATTAAAAAAAAAAAAGATCATAGTTCGGTGCACTTCGATTTTTTTCACCGGGAATAGAGTGATCTCACAGCACACGTCACGCGCTGCAAGCAAGCTCATAATTGATTTGTTTAGTTGAGCATTGGCTTTGACTTGCTTCCCTAGCACAGCGGCTGCCGGGATATGAACAGAAACTCGGCCTTCTGTCGTATTTCTCCGAGCGCAAGCAAACCACACTTAAGCCCCCGTCACACTTATTCGGAATCAGCAGGAATCAAGCAGAATGAGCCTGAATGAAGAATTTTCAAAATTCGCACAACATTCGGGAAAAAGTTCAAATTGACCTTAATTCTTGTAAGAGTACCGTTGGAAAACTCAGAATGCGCTTGAACCCGCCTGGAATGTTTAATGTACTTTCTACTGTATTAGTTCTCAAATGCAGCTCGAATGTAGTTGGAAAACTAGGAATATCTATAATGCTGTCAGAAGGCAGTCAGAATATTTAGAATATACTTCGAATGGCGTACTAGTGTAGTTCGATTGCTGGCTGAATTAATATTTCAGCTCATTCGAGGCACGTTCGAAACATTCTGGCGGGATTTTATACCCCCGTCACACCAGAGGCGCAATGATGAAGAATGGCGAGCCGGCCACAAGAATGGGTAAAAAAATTTGGAATGCACTCGGAATTTTTAGAATGTTCTTCGAATTTCCAGGAACGCACAAATAATCGTCTTTCCGACGGCGTTCTTGCTCATTTCCCCTCTAGTGTGACGGGGGTATTATCTCCAAATATAATCACAGCCCTAAATTTTTTTGGAATACGGTAGTGCTAGTATTACTCATCAAGCTGTACGCATCAACGGTAACAAAATGTCATAACATTTGGATACTTCGACAACACTAATAATAACAATAATAAATAAATGTTAATAAATCAATGATTTGCAGTATTATAAGAAAGTTTGGAGAGGTTTGGGAAGCAAGACCTTTAATTTATTGCCACTTACTCTAAAATGCCAATAACATTCTTAGCTAACAGCTAGCCGATTCTTTTCTTTTCTGTATGGCAGCATCAAGCTTGACTTCATGGTGGACGGGCACCAATCACGAACGGAGAAAGACCAGCAAAAATGCTTCTAAATTTGGATTTTCGGAAACGTAAAAGTTGACGTTCTTGGGAAAAGACGGTCATGTTATTTTTCTCACGTTATCGCATATCATAGAATGCAAATTTAACAGAACTACATTTAGATTACAAATGTTTTATTTAAAAATCCAGTCCCACCAAATATGCAATTCTTCATAAAAAAATGAATTTCAAGATGCAACACATTCATTATCCTCATTGTTTATAATGGCCGTAAAATAAAATACTGGAACGTTCACTAAATAATAAAATAATAATAATAATTCCTGCATTGGAACAGCATCATTACATTGAAACATTATCATTCCCACTGAAGTCGATTAATTACTGAGCTTACTCTGATCCAGAAATACACAGTTTATAACTTGTTTAATTTTCATCACTGTGAATCAAACATCTTTATTTAAAATTTTAAATTAACAAATTCTGAAGAATTCTAATAAAACTACCCGTTTAATGCACTTTGATTCTATTCTGATCTATCTTTATCTTAAACTTTTCACTGCATCCAAAGTGTTTTTTCCTTAGTACATTTGAGCACATACTACAAATTTTTCTGTACACCATTCTGAGTGTATGTGTTCAGCAAAGTAATGCAAAGTCCATGTGCAGTCTAGTACACTGGATAATTAGCAGCACTATCTTGGCCTAGATTTACCAAGACAAAACCCAAATAAATTTAAGTCTGAACCACATCAACCACATTCAACCATCAGGCAGTTTTTATTAATGAGGACAGGTTCTCCCAAACTCTGACTTATCAAACACTTCATATGGATTCAGAAAACGGGAATATTTACTGATTAAATAACATGGTAGTCAGATTGAGACCTTCAGTAGTCTAGGTCTAACTTTATGTGTGAGCACATCCATGGACATCAGCATCTTTTAATATTTCTTTTCAAATGAACACTTTCAACTTTCATGATACTTTCATCCTTTTAATACTTTCTATTCAAAGATTATTTTGTCCTATTCATCGCTTGTGTTTTTTTCATCTCTTCTCTATCTTTCTCTACCTTCTCCTTCACATCTCTGTACATACCACATGCAAAATGGAAAAATAAACCACCGAAGACAAGCAGAGTTTGTGTCTTTACCCTGACGTCCAACCAGTACCCAGAGTAAGCATTGAATGGCCTGGTTTTCACTTTATACAGGAAATACCCAATTGTTGTGGCAATTGCTGAGAATAAAAATAAAGCAAGGTTTAAACATTAAAAAAAAACCACAAATTATCCATAAAATAAAAATTATAACCATTACAATACCAGTGTTGATGAGGGGAGATCCAATTAAAATTAAATATTTATATAAGTGGAGCTTGACGGCCCTATGGCCTTGATCACCCTAAAGACACCATATAACTGAATTTAGAAAAACAATCATAATCAAATATTACTTCTAATCCTGGGGTATAAATGCACATTTAAAATTATCTGTTAAAGTAAATAGTAGTAAATGGGTATATATATATATATATATATATATATATATATATATATATATATATATATATATATATATATATATATATATATATATATGTGTGTGTGTGTGTGTACTAACAGCATTAGGCCAGATCCCAATTGGGTCTTTGCACTGTTGACACCCCAATGGGCCTGTGCCTTATTGACCAAGTAATTTGCAGGTGAGCTGCCATTTTGTTTGTATGTCATGTGTTATTGAATTGAGGACATTCCAGCTCAAGGTATACCATATTAAACCTAAGGCCTGGCAAATGAAATTTAGTTGTATTCAGTTTAGTATCTATTTAGACTAGATTGGGACCTGGCCTGTGACTCCCACACACACACACATCTGCACATAAAAACCTGACAAACTTACTGAGAGGAATTTCTGGTATTGTTTCAAAAACTGACCCACTTTTCTTTACATTAAAACTGTTCTTTTCTCCAGATCTGGCATTTCTCTCATCTTCACGGATTTCTCTAATAAGTTGTCTGATTTCTTCATTTGAAGGATTTGAACTACCGGGCATTGTGTAGGATGACTGTATATGATGTTGGTATGCAGACTTTTTCAAAGAAATTAACTATTCTATAGAAATATCTTGAAAATAATGGTGGCAATGGGTCCTTCAATCTGTTGCTGAAAAAAAAAAAAAAAGAAAATAAAGTGCCAGAATAGCATGAAGCTATAGCAACTGCATGTGCCTACAGGTAGGATTAGTTGTACATTTTCAAAAAATACAAGGAAAAGTGTCTAACTAGTATTATGTTTGTACCAGCTTAGATATCTATCTGTCACATGCATATTAAGTGCTTATAAAATCCTGGAACCACACAAGCACATGTTCTTTGCAACATTTAGGTAATGAAAACCAAGTTGGTAAGCTTTTGTCTCCATTTTGGACATGGCATCTTAAAAATGGCAAACATGGTGTCAATAAAACATGATTTTTTTTAGCTTCATAAAATAGTTTAAAAAACTCAACCAAAGGTTACAAGGGGTTAAACTCCCAAACCAACACTATGTTGATTAAGGCATTTTATCCTTTTTACACACATAAAAAACATGTGCACAGAGTAACTACATATCTTGTCCTTCTTGGTCTCAAATATGCCCATAAAATATACTAAGGGTACTGAGCTTACTTATGCTCAATTCTATTGTGCATTGAAAGCCTCACCAAGTTCCCTGCCAAAATTGTCCATCTACTACAAGTTCCTTAATTCTGGCTTAAGTTTGACCCTTTTTGGTAAGGCTTCATTCCATCCTGTATTTCAAACTCTCTAGGCTTATGTGGCATCACCTAAAAATAGCCTTCGTAAACAGTAACACTGGCATGAGTAAGAGGTGGGATGTTTTGTAATAAATATTCATCCAAGAAAGATGAAATGCAAAGATTAAAACCTTATCAAACTGGCGTCAGAACCGCAATACAAAAGTATTTTAATAGTTCATTATATACAACATGGTGGGGAGGACAATAGAAATAACATAGCTTTGAGAATTTGTAACTCAGTATGTAATAAGACCTTACCAGCGATATAGTGCACCAAGTTAGTAGTCATTAATGCTTATGGCCTGTATACAAGGCAAACATGGAGGCAAATCAACTTCCAAGGATACCAACGATACTAAGCTCCAAGTAAGTCTGAAATACAACCTGTATGGACGTTCTTAGAAGGCTGAAATTAAGTCCACCTTTGTCTTGTTGAAGTTAGTAACGTAAGTTCTGTTCCTCTGTTGAACAGGATGCTAGTACTTATGGGGCAGGATGTGTGCATTTTAAAAAGTATCATCATGACGCAAGTTGGAAAATGGCTGGCAGTGACCTTTCGTAAGTCACGTTTGCCACATAAAATATCTATCTTGGGTACACATTCAAAACAATGTAACTAAGAACTACACGTAAATTTCAACTTTAATTTACCTGCCCATTTTCTACTAGTTTGCACTTTAATTTAAGATACCTACCGTTAAATTATGGGTTCGTGTTGCACTGTACTGCGCCCCGTCCGTTTCAAACGGCCTTGACCTATTTGTGCTTCCTAATTGCATAATGTTGTCTTGGACTACGAAGGGCCATTTGCAATAGTAATTTATGTCACTGATTGTGCAAATCAACCGTGTTATGTGTCATGATAGATATTATTAAATATTTGGTAAACGTTACCTAGTTTACAAAATCGAAAATAAAATTCAACTTAACAGCTGACTCTACTTGTTATGACTTCCGGTGAAAGGGGAGTGAAGGAAGATGCTATTTACAAAGTTAAAAATAAATATTCCTGCATGGCCGCTGCCTCAGTAAATACCACATCCGTTAACCCAAGAGAAAGGCATACCCTCGAGAATCTTGCTAAACTGTTACGAGACAATGGTATGTATTCTTGCTCCCAAAATATCGATACTGGGCTAGTGTAAGTCAGTCCTAAACTGTTTAAACAAATATCCCACTATTTTCTGTCTGGTAGTAACTCGTACATTTTTATTTCTACTTAAATTTCTCCGATCTGTCACTTTCTCACACACACACACACACACACACACACACACACACACACCTGTAGATCTACTATACAAATATGTACTGTACATTACTACACAGGTGATAAGATCCTTGATGGCAGCTCTTGTCTTAGCCTCACCACGGCCTCACTGGCTGCCTTGAACAGAGACTTCAGGACAGTATGTGATATAGACCCGCACCAGAGGACATTTGAGGTCCTGCCACAAAGAAGGTCCAGTCAGTATGATTTTTATGACAATGTCCAGTTTCTACATGATATTGTGCAGAAGACAAGGAGACTGAAGGTAGGAAGCAAGGGGTTTCATTAATTTCAAAATGTGCAGAATATTTAATATGATTTTTTTTTCATTTCGTTATTTTATTTAATTTATTTCATTGTTGAATTGCAGAAGTCTTATTGTCTTTTAGATTGTAAGTAGATCTTTAGCTTTGCTCTTGTTACAAAAAACAAAATGCTAACAAATGCTTTATTCACTTTTGCCATGTTATTTAAAAATAAATATAAAATCATTAAAATAAACATATAATAATAATAATAATAAATTATTTTTGGGATATGCTGGAAAAAAAATGTAGTCAGTGCTAATTGTTTTATTTCATTTTAGATGCGTACTGTTCTTAGTTTTTTCTTAGTACTATAAGTAAATCAGTGTTAAATTTCACATCATTTGTGTTACGCTCTAAGTGTGCACTAGTTATGTTTCCTCACTACTGGAAGTAAACAGCATTTAAGTATTAGCCATTGATTGAAAAAATTACTTTTTGATATTTTTTAGTTTGTTTTTTTTTACTTTTATAGCTTCTTCACAGTCATAGCACGTTGCAGGGAAGCATCAATATTGGGGACTTCAGAGAGTTAAGGTGGCTGGAGATTAAGAAGGTCCCTGTTCACTTATTGGCCGGGATACAGAAATTGAGGTCCAAACTGGAAACACTGGTGTGCGCAAGAAGTGTCAACAAACTACAGGTAAATATGAACATAATGACCAAAGGAAAGCATCCAATTTGAGATGAGGGTGGAAAAGTTCGCCAACAACACTTGGGAATTTCATTAGGATGGATTTACATTTTCAACGTAAATTTTGCATATAACTGAGTGTGGTGGTCCTTGTTTCAGCCAAATATCTGAAGTTTCATCACAAGTCATACACTGCCCTTTTTTCAAAGGTATTGTATCTTATTTTTTTGCATAGTCTAATTTTCCACAATAAAAAATACCTTTTTTCCTTCTCATGAATCATTGCTCAACCTGTCCCTACCCTAAAATTTAATGTTTTATACGATTTTCTTAATAAATAAATAATTGTCTAGCCAGATGTTTTAGACCACGTCTTCCTGTACATTTCAGTAGAAAATCTTGACATCAGGTTCTTACTTTGAATGGTATTAAATTTCAAGAGGCCTTTGCAATGGGGAAAGATCAGTCTCTTTGCAGGATATGTTGATAGAAAAATTAATGTGCCCTTTAGGGATGTTTTCAGATACCAATGCATGCATGAGCTTGAGTTGGAAACATTATTCTTGGTTTTAACACAGTGCCTGCTCAGATGTTGCTCTTTAGGTGAAACCTGAAAGTGTGTACAATCAAATGGGAATGGCTGAAGTGTTATTTGATGAATAAAGACTAAATATTGAACCTGACCTTCAACTCGGATAAGAATCAACACACATTTCTTACTGATCCTAGTCAAAGCATAGTTACATAACATTTATTTAAAAAGTCATTTTGATATTGTTAAGTTTACCATTCAAGTGTAAGGTTATATTTTTCAACTTTGGAGGGGGGTTGTATGTACAAGTGTATGATAGTTAATCTTCCACTAATTAGAACAAAAAAGTACTAACTATATGTTTTGTTGAATACCAACAATCTTAACTTCAGATTCTGTTTAATTCCCAAAGATCAATTCATATGTCAATCTTCAAATATTTTGTCTTCAAGCACTCACTTATAATGTACTTGTAAATTCTGACTTGTGTCACTCCAGGATCTGTTTGAGACATGTGGAGGAGACAAGAGTGAAGCCTGGTCTTGGAGTGAACTCAGAGTGGCTGTGCTCAGTTTTAATGACATTCAAGTTCTTGATGAATCTCTGGTAAGTACCCAGTATCTTTTTCCAGATATATGACTTAGAGGAATGATTAGGCAGATTTGATGTGAACTTCTGAAAAGTATTTTATTTAGTTGTAGTAGTCTTAAGAAAAATAATAATTTCTGCTCTATTTTTATTTTAATCTCATGTTTGATTGCATCTCAAATTTCCAAAACAGCTATGCCAAAAATTGCCTTTTCTGTTGTTACCATAGCTGCCTATCTAATCCTAAATGACCTTTGATGTCTTTGAATTGTTGAACGATTTACTTCTGAATCATTAATTTTACATTTATCTCCTAATCTTAATGTGTCACTGTGATATATTTAGCGCCTGCTGCCCCATGTCCAGCTCCTTGACCTGTCCCACAACAAGATAGTGACCACTGAGGGCTATCTGCACTACCTTCATGATCTGGCCCATGTCAATTTTGGCTTCAACTGTTTGACACAAGTGCCATCTTTCACCATCACAGGCAGACAGAGAGTAGTCACACTCATCCTGAAGAGTAACAACCTTGATAACATTCAAGGTAGGGGTTTTGAAATGTTCATTTTGATATTTTGATCATAGGCAGCATTTAACATTAAGACTGGGTTCCCATACTTAGATTGATCCATCTGGATCGACCTAACTCCCTGGGGGTTCACGCTAAATTGCTATCAACTCAAGAGGCTTAAATGTCTGTCACGCCTACCGAATCAGCTAGGGGGTAAAGATAATTTCCCTAAGATGAAGTTCTTCTGAAGTGATTTTGTCATATTTTTATTGAAGCCAAATATCTGAAGTTTGTCTTACACAGTGATGAATATCAGATTTTTTTGTAAGAATGTATTTCTCCTGCTAAAATTAATTATTGCAATGCAAGGGGGTCTTCATAAGTTTTTCACATTATGTTTTTTTGTCCAGGAATTGAAGATTTGGTAAATCTGAAACATCTGGATGTAGCTGACAATTGTCTTTCTGACCATTCTGAACTTGGGCCTCTCATCCATCTGACACAACTCCACATGGTAAGTAGACCATGACAGGTAGTACATGGCATGTGGAATAAAGATAAAGCAGCTAGACCATGGCAGGTAGAATGGGATAGGTAAACCATTTAGACCATGAAAGGTAGAAAAGGATAGGTAAACCAGCTAGACCATGGCAGGTAGAATAGGATAGGTAAACAATTTAGACTATGACAGGTAGAATAGGATAGGTAAACCAGCTAGACCATGGCAGGTGGAAAAGAGAACAATACAGGGAAAAATGTGGTATGTAGAAGAGAAGTAAACCTTGGCCTTTTATAACAACAGCTACTGTAGGTTGCTCATCTCTTGAAGTGTGTGTGTGTGTGTGTGTGTGTGTGTGTGTGTGTGTGTTGGCATGTGTGTGTGCTCGAAGTGAAACCTCCATTGTATTTATATAAATGTGGTAACTACATGTACATATACTGTATTTTGAGGTTTCGAACAGAAGCCAAACTGTTTGACTTAAGTAAGAAATCAACACAAGAATGACCAGATTAACATTGTCTGTTTCAGCTTTGTTTAGAAGGCAACCCTCTGTCGTACCACCCCCAGTATCGCCTCCTCACCACCAGATACATCCCCTATGCTGTACAGGCTCACATACTCCTGGATGAGAAGAAGCTGAGTAAAGCTGAACTAGCTGTGGGTTTCCTTTACATCTTTAGTCTTTCTGCTGTATATTCTCTCATCACACAGGCCTTTGTCTAGGGGCTTTTGATCTTAGATATTAAGCAATACATTAATTAAAAGATATGTTAACATGTTTTGCATTTCCCTTTGAGTAGTAGCTCAATAAAATTATTTTTGGTCAGTTTTTAAAACAAGTAGTTTGCCTTCAGAAAATGCAAAACTATTTGCAGCTATTGAACTCACCAGCATTTTGCTGGATTAGTGGCCAACAGATACCAAAAGAAATTTTATGCTAACGCCCTACTGTCCACTCATTCCAGTACACACGAAAACATGGTCAGGTCTTCTCCTCTTCACCCCGTGGCAGCCATGATGTAGTCTATCATAATGACCGTTTCACAGATAGCCGGACGTCTACCCCCACTGTGGCTGACACCTACAGGTTTGAGCAGTCAGGGGAGATTGCCAGGACTCTGACCCCCAAAGGAAAACAGAAGCTGGCCAGGAAAAGGTCGAAGGGCTCTCTCAGGCAGACTATCTTCAGCAGCAGTGATGGGTTTGACTTCACAGACACTGGGGGCTCCTCGAAGGAAAGTTCTAGAGGTACTGGTTATGTTTAAAAAAGTATATTCTATACTATCATTTGAAAGCCGAGCTATAGCAATAAGTGACTAGTAGATAGTTTGGAGAGGGTGGAGTGCATGGGTTTCCTCAAAGTTCCCCTCTGAATCAAAATTTGATCTACAGTGTGTGTATTAATGGTCAATTTTTCATTAAAAGTCCCTCCTCCCCCTTGATATTGCTGGTTACAGGTTTGGACACATATTTCATTCATTCAAAAGTACTTAAAGATTTATCATGTTTATCTTCTCTTTAAGTTCCAGATGTAGTGACAACTTCTACAGGTATCTCAGAACTCTTTCAGTTTTAATCAGCTTTTATATACAGACATTGCAGCTATTATGTGATCCCTGCAGTATCCCAGTTGCTTCTAACATGTTTCTGGTACAATGTAAATGTGATGTACTGTCAGTGCTGCCTTGTTTACCAGGTTCGTCCTATACCCAGGTAGTGCTTTAGTTAGCTGTGTGCACTGTTATGCACCATGTTATCTGCTTAGGAAGGACCCTGGGCTTACCTCCACTGACTGAGGAGAATGTGCATGAGCTGACATGTAGAAAGCTTGATTTAAGTTGCATGGGGGAGGGGGGGGGGGGGAGAGCTGGTTACCATCGAGGAAAAAATAAATGCCATGTTGGGGCTTCATTTTTACCTTACCAGATTCCTGTGGTTTTGACTATCCCAGATCAAACCCCCCTTTCAGTTTTAGGCCCATGACATGTATGGTACTTCTTACTAATGGGTGATTTTTTTCTCCCTAAGTGTTATTTAATAAGGACTTTGGAATATCTCAAATTATAAAGATTTTGTGAACCAACTAGTACACTAAGTGAAGATTGGTAAAGATATGAATTTTTTTCAGTATAGAAGTTTTTGCTCATGCTTTTTTTAAAGTGTTGCCTTTATTCTTTTACATGATCTAAGAGCTTGCATCACCCAGCTAGCATTATATATAAATCCTTTTGTTTTTTAAAAAGTAAACACATCTCATGTCATTTTGCACTTTTGTGTACACAGCACTAAGTGCATTTTCTCAGCAGTTTCAGATACATGAACTAGTAAGTGGTTCCTGGTGTTTAGGTAGACTTGTATATTTTGCTGAAATTTTAAAGAAAACTTTGTCCTTGTACATATTAATGTCTAGTTGAAATGTTTATCTCAAGCCCGCCTTTTGTTATTTCATAACAGCTGTGGACTTCCAGACTGTTGGCATCTGTGTTTTTTTCTCTAACATTTGATTTTTATGCTGATCGGCAATAGTTTAATAGTTACTAACAGCAAGTTACATGGCTTTGCATGACCTTTTCATTTTTTATTTTTTAAAAAAATCAAGACACAGAGCATGACAAAAAGGGGTTCTGAATGGTATAGCTTTGACCAGCAATGGTTTTGTCTTTGAGGATGCATTATATCTTACTTGTAACAAGTTCATGTTATGTCCTGACCTGCGATTGGATGTATATTGCGGAATTGCTTCCATTTTGTGTCCTGTACCATGATGGATGTATTAGAAATTTTTTATCAGCATTACCTGAATTTTGTTTAAGATCTGTGTACAAATATGATAAACTTAGCAGTAATAGCTGGACATATGAGCTCAAAGACAAAGTTAAGCACCATAAACTGTTGTCTTTGCAGCGTCTACACCAAAACAGGAGAACTCCTTTCCAAAGTTCTTTGAGAAGCAGCACATTGAGACAATTCGCAGCCAGTTGGGACCAAAATGGCTGCAATCATTACCCACTCCAGATCCGGAACAACAAAACACAGAGCAACAGCAGCGTCCTCTAGTAACAGATGATGACTTGTATTTAACAGATGAGCAGGGAATTGAGCCGAAGAGAAGTGGAGTTAAACAGGTTGATAATGTAGAATCTATACAGTCCTCTGCTAATACAGTAAAACCTGAAAATAAAACTGTGGTGGACATTCATGCAGATAATCATGGCAGTTCACAAACAGAAAGTCCTGTGCTTGGTAAGCAGGATACTGTTGCTATGGCAACTGGTGATGGCAGCAGTAGTCATGGCAATGTGATGGCTGGTGAAGCTGAGGATCTGAGACAAATGGTTGCTATGTGCCTGGAAGGGGAGGCCAGTCAGGGGGGTACTTCATCAGGAGATAAGAATGGCACAAAGTCAAGAAATGCAAGTGGGCAGATTTATGAAAGTGGAAAAAATAATCATCACCAGATCAATGATTTAGAAAGTGTGTTCCCAGCCTATAGAAGAACAAGTAGTGAATATTTTGAGCCATGTGGTAAGTTTTAATTTAGTTGACAGTTTGATGAATTTGTAGCTGCTCAGATTAACCGTAATGCAGGATTGAAATATTTTCATCAGATTCATTAAAAACTTTTCTGTTACTATAGACTTTAGATATATTATTGGAACTTGCCTCATTCTTTACTTACCTTTGGGTTTTAAATGAATAAGAGCAGATTCTTTATTAAAAGTATGTGCTTTCACAAATTTTCATTCTAGAAAATGAGAGTGACCCCTTCATTGTATCCTTGGAGGATGGTCATCAACTGTTGGTCACTTTAAGTGACCGCTATATGAATGAGAAGGACCTTGATGGTGCCATGGTGGAACAGCTGGACCTTAAGCTACTGCTGTCTGCAGGGGTTGTGGAGTCTGGAGTGGAGGGCATGGTAGGTGGTCAATTAAGTGGTCAACTAGGTGGTCAGCTAGGCAATCAACTAGGTACTCAGCTAGGTGGTCAACTAGGTGGTCACCTAGGCAATCAACTAGGTACTCAGCTAGGTGGTCAACTAAGTGGTCAACTTGGTGGTCAGCTAGGCAATCAACTAGGGACTCAACTAGGTAATCAGCTAGGCAATCAACTAGGTACTCAGCTAGGTGGTCAACTAGGTGATCACCTAGGCAATCAACTAGGTGGTCAGCTAGGTGGTCAACTTGGTGGTCAGTTAGGCAATCAACTAGGGACTCAACTAGGTGGTCAGCTAGGTGGTCAACTAAGTTGTCATTAAGCTTTGTGTGATAAAATATTTGGTAGATGCTGATGATTTATTGGTGGCTTGATATTAATTCTCACATCGCACAATTATAATGGGAAAGCTGTTTTGTGTTAATTTTTCTTTTGTTATTTTGTTGTCTTTTCTTAATATACTTGTTTATTAAAAGATAGTTATGAAGGCTGGTGGCAATGGCTACCGCACCCATACTGGTACATTTGTTAAAGAGGACCTAGATTTGAGGTCTTTCTTCATAAAAGGGTCAGACAGGTAGTAGGTGGAAACTTTCTGAGAACTGGACCATACCCTACACACACTGAAAGAAAAAACTCTCTCAGTTATGCTTTTGTTCTATTTGAATAGCCAGTCAGTGCCTAGGTAATATATTTATAGGGCACATCATTGATTAGTGACCAAGACACCTCAAGACAAGCTGACAGCTTAGAGAAAAATGACAGGATTGGTGCAGAACCTGGAGAAGACGAGACACAACAAACGTCTCAGCTAGCACATATGGAAGAATGCTCACTGCTGCTGGTTTTTGATTACTGGAAGAAGGACAGGCGTCAGAGAAGATATCTGATGGAGGATCAGGAAAATGCTCAGGTCAGCATACCAATTTAGAGCCGAATGTGAAGCTACCACATATTGTCAAACACTTATTGTAACTTATTTGATCTCAGAAGAAAATGAGAAATGTCTGAAGTTATTCCAGCAAGTTTTCATTGATTTGATAAAAAAATTTGAATACAAAGAGATATATAGTAGTTGCATTATCCTGGGACGTAAGACTGCCTCAACTTTTAAGTGTTTGATGTATGCCAAAGATTGAATCTCAAAATTACAATGAATGGTCATTCCAGCTTTTTCTGGACCACCTACAGCCTTGGCTTGATGCCAGAAATAGACGAGCAAGTCTGAAGGAGATGTTTCAGTGCCTTAAGTGCGGCAAAGAGTTTGCAAAAATAGAGGCTAAGGTGAAGGTTAGGAGAGAAAAGACCAAGGGAGGTATGTGCACTTCAAAACTTGTGAAATAATTATACTAGAATCTCTGGAGTTTGAATCATGTCAAAAATGCATATAAAATGAAAATCTGTGTAAATTAATTAAGTTGCTTGTTATTAAAATGCAGTAGATAAACTAAAAGGTAAATGTTAAGTTTTTGTTTTTATGTTCAAATAAAAATTCGTATTTAATTGAATTTGGTATTTTAACTCATGTTTTGAATGTTGTTGAATAGAATATAATGTTCATTAAGATTTTCAACTAATGGATAAGAGTCACCTACATGTAGTTCAAACCTAAAACAATAAGATAACAATATTTTTTAGTATTGCAGAAAAAGGTGAATACATGTGGCATCATTTGAGGTACTAATTATTGTTAAAATTCATATCTTAAGGGAGTGTCAAAGAAATCTTAAGCTGCCCATCATGTGATAGTGAGCATGTGGTGGAAATGGAGGTCAATTTCTTAGCAACAGCAGTGAAAGAAGAGGTTAGGGTTGGCTCTTTCGCTTCCACGGGGTCAGCTCCAGGGCCCCTTGCCACATCCACTGCCCCTAATACCCCACAGAGACCTACAGGAAGAGGAGAGGCTGGGACAGGGACAGCAGTAAGGTCAGGACACGAGATTGAAACTAGGTCACATTTATACCTTGTTGATTTTATACTGGATTAAATATGAAAATACATGTACTTGCAATTAGAGATTACTCAGATATTCTGAAGCAGCAGAAGTCACTTACCAGGAATGTAACACATGTAATTATATTTGGTTAAGGAATTTCCAGAACTTGATATTGAGTGAAGATTCCAAAAGAGGTACATGTAGTTGTCAGTGTTTAAAATGTTTTGATTTGGTTCTAGTCTGCCCCAGGCAACCACTTCCAGCCCCAACACCTCCTTCGTGAGTGCTGTCGAGACAACCCCTGGCTCAGTACTCCCAGCTACAGCAGCTACTCAGTCAAGGTCAGAGGAGAATCATTCCCCAAATACTTCATTAACAGATTATTCCACAGCAACTGAAGGATCTGGGTCAAGGTCGTTTGGGTCAAAGTCATATGAAAGGGAATTGAGGGTGGAAGACTTAAGGGTAAAATTGTTTGAGCCTCAAGAGGTTGAAAAACCCAGTGACAGTTCTAAAACAAGTGATATTTCCAGTGTTACTTTGACAACAGGTAGTCATAGCAACATGTCAACACCAAGAGGAGCCACGTCATTAGCTGCTGACAGTACATTTTGTGATTCTGCTGGGAGAGAGACAGATCAGTCATTACAGCGCAGAGGGATGGATGACTCTAGAACAATGGCAGAATCATCTCAGTCAAATTTTCCTCCTTCAGAGGCATCTCAGTATTCAGGGAGACAACATTCTTATCGAAGACTTGAATCGGGTGACAGTGACATCAGTATTTTAAGCAACCCCAGTCAGAGTAGCATAGCTGTCCTGGACTCCTCGGGAGCTGCCAGCTTGGCCAGTAGCACAACAGACTCAGACTTCCAAGGTCTGCGCAGAACTTCACTTCCTATAAGGACTCCAGCCATGGACCTCCAAGATGGAGGTGTGATGACCATGTCCACTGTAGCCGAGGCCAGTCCATCTGGCTCCCTGCTGACCAGCACCTGTTCCAGCATGGTGGACAGTGTGTATGAAAGGGCTCTGCAAGAATCACCTAAGAAATCTGGACTGGCAGAAGAACACCAAATATTTGTGAAGGGGAATATTCCCCATGATTTGAACTCGAGAGAGGAAGGTATGGATGTGGAAATTGTGAGAAAAGAGGGAGATTATGGTGATTTGAAAGAGGTGTTACCAGATGCATGTGGTAGTGGAGACCAGGAGGACCAAAGGGTTCAGAGTGACCAGGGGGCCTGGCATGACGAGGGTGACAAGGATGAAAGGGACATTTTTCACCCTGACGAATCTGACCAGTCCAATACTACTAGTCAGGACTCCTTCAGAGTGGACAGCAGTAGAGACTCTGTTGAAGTGACCAGTCTTGGAGTGAGATATAACTATGAGGACTTCACTCAGGTGGACCACAGGCTGAAGCTTTACCTGACCATGTCAGTTCTGCAGGGGGAGGAGGAGGTACAGTGTGTTCTGAAGGTGAGTTGTCACACCTAGCACAATTATTACCAGTAGTCACCCGTAATACAATTATTATCAGTAGGCACAACTCAAATAATTGTTTTAAGTTGTCACACCTAACGCAATAATTATAAGTCTTCACTGCACACTTAACACACTTGTTATCAGTTGTTACACCTAGTGCAATAGTTCTCCAGTGCCACATTTTTGTCCAATAAGGTGGTGTTTTCGATTCCCCCAAACCCTCTTTGCTATTTGCCTTAAATGTTAATATACCTGAATCTTTATGTTACAGACAAGCATTGTTCAGTTTCCTAAGCCAGAAGAGTTCCCAGGAATGCTACTGGTCACCTCAGAGAGAATCTACATCATCAAGATAATCAAAGAACAAAGGTAATGACACTTGCATGGGGATCATTAAATTTTACTCGAAAGCTTGAGTCACTGGCAAAAGGTGACAAAAACTGGAATTTTATCATATATTTTATAAGGCATCTTAGATGGACTGCAGGTTGAAGCAACTTTCAAAAAAAAAAAAAAAAAAGAAAGAAAATTCATGGTATTGCTGATTGATTAGAAAAAATTATATTTTTCTTTTTGGTTTAACTACATACATTGTAGGAAAAAATTAATATACACTCATCCATACACACACAGACACAAAGACACACACACGCACACTCACACTTTTGAGCTCTGTCCTGTACCCTGCCTTCCTGAATATGATGTTCCCTTTACAGTGAGAAACTTGAGGATGCACTGAAGGTGGTGGACCAGCAGCCCGTGACAGAGCTACAGTTTGTTGACATTGGACTGGGACATCAGTCTTTTAGACTGGAGTTTGGAACTGATGGATCCTGCTACACTTTTTTACTAAAAGACGAGGACAGATGCAAGCGGTTTCTTGCCTTGTTCATAGGTGAATTAAACTGTGGGGCTCAGTTTTCAGTGGTAGTTAAATTGTATAATTTTATGTTATTATGTACAGACACAGATGTGTCTGTACATATAGCCATCATCTGCGTCTGTCGTCGCCGTCGTCGCCGTCGTCGCCGTGCACTTTTACTGATAACACGATAAGTNAGTGGAGACCAGGAGGACCAAAGGGTTCAGAGTGACCAGGGGGTCTTGCATGATGAGGGTGACAAGGATGAAAGGGACATTTTTCACCCTGATGAATCTGACCAGTCCAATACTACTAGTCAGGACTCCTTCAGAGTGGACAGCAGTAGAGACTCTGTTGAAGTGACCAGTCTTGGAGTGAGATATAACTATGAGGACTTCACTCAGGTAGACCACAGGCTGAAGCTTTACCTGACCATGTCAGTTCTGCAGGGGGAAGAGGAGGCACAGTGTGTTCTGAAGGTGAGTTGTCACACCTAGCACAATTATTACCAGTAGTCACCCGTAATACAATTATTATCAGAAGGCACAACTGAAATAATTGTTTTAAGTTGTCACACCTAACGCAATAATTATAAGTCTTCACTGCTAACACACTTGTTATCAGTTGTTACACCTAGTGCAATAGTTATCCAGTGCCACATTTTTGTCAAATAAGGTGGTGTTTTTGATTTCCCCAAACCCTCTTTGCCTACTTGCCTTAAATGTTAATATACATGAATCTTTATGTTACAGACAAGCATTGTTCAGTTTCCTAAGCCAGAAGAGTGCCCAGGAATGCTACTGGTCACCTCAGAGAGAATCTACATCATCAAGATAATCAAAGAACAAAGGTAATGACACTTGCAAAGGGATCATTAAATTTTACTCGAAAGCTTGAGTCACTGGCAAAAGGTGACAAAAACTGGAATTTTATCATATATTTTATAAGGCATCTTAGATGGACTGCAGGTTGAAGCAACTTCCAAACACACACACACACACACACACAAACACACACACACACACACACACACACACACACACACACACTTTTGAGCTCTGTCCTGTACCCTGCCTTCCTGAACATAATGTTCCCTTTACAGTGAGAAACTTGAGGATGCACTGAAGGTGGTGGACCAGCAGCCCGTGACAGAGCTACAGTTTGTTGACATTGGACTGGGACATCAGTCTTTTAGACTGGAGTTTGGAACTGATGGATCCTGCTACACTTTTTTACTCAAAGACGAGGACAGATGCAAGCGGTTTCTTGCCTTGTTCATAGGTGAATTAAACTGTGGGGCTCAGTTTTCAGTGGTAGTTAAATTGTATAATTTTATGTTATTTTTATAATGCTGCTGCTGCTGACATTTTAGAAGACAGAAGTATTTGCTATTACATTAATCATGGACATTGAGAATTGCTGTGCTGCTTTTATTACTATTTAGTTTCAGGTGTTTGTTTGTGCAGATAACAGGTAGAAGATTAGATTGTCAGTATAAATATTAAAGATGGAGTATGATAAGTAATTTATAGGATGTATATATTAGATTATAAATACAAAAAGTATAGTGCTGTATGTAAGACCTTAACAGTACAATGTATATTTCAAAGAATGGACCCTTGTTCATTTTTACAGGCATGGTACAAGCCACTGCGTTCTACAAGAGCAGCAAATTGCAGGGTATCAGCAAAAATAACATTGATACCATAGACAATATCAAAAACATGGTGCTGGCTCCTCATGCAGATGGTGCTGCCCCCTATGTACAAGTTGGAGATGGGGAAGGAGGATGTGGAGAAGAAGATGACCAGTCCAATGTGAAGTTCTTCATGGGGTACTTAAGGAGCAGTGGAGGAGAAGGTACACAACACAACTTAGGGGGTCAATCTAAGGTCAACTTTAGTGTCAACAATACGATGAACTCTGGGGTGATTATGGGGTCAATTTTGGGGTAAGACATAGGTCAGGTCTCCAGTCAATTCTAGTCAACTTTGGGGAATACTTTTGGGATAACTCTTGTGTAAGCCAAAAGTGAACCCTTGTGCCAAATTGGGGATCACCTGAGAGGTCACAGATGGGGCTAGCAAAGGGTCATTGCAGGGGTCAACTCTTAAGCCAAACCTGGTACTGGCAGGCCTGTCAAGTAGCATCAGCAAGTCATAAATGCACAGTAATTATAGATTGTTATGTCACACTTTGTACTTTTTCTTCTAAATAAGCCAGTGCTTCATGTTTTTCTACATTATGGTTTTTGCTTTCAGTCCTAGTAGGGTTTTGTTTTTCTGTTTTTTACAATTTTGCCTCCTTGGCTTGGGAAGGCTTAGTTACTTACGTACATTTATTTGCCAATAACTATTACCCAACCATTAATGTTAAACACTTTGTTGTATTTGTAGAGCCTGTAAGCCTGATTATATTTGGCAAGGAGATCTGTGTGTGCCACCAGGCCCTGGAACTGCCTCTCCCCAGGCTACAGGTGGCACCAGGGGAACTGTCCAAGAAAAGCCAGTTTGAAGTCAAGGATAAGCAGGTCATCACCGACCTACTGGAGGTGGTAAGTAAATTTTATATGATTTCTATTATGTTATTTTAAACTGCAATTGAATAGGAAAATAAAAATGGATGAAAAAAATTATATGTTGTGATATATTTATGTAGATAGTACTGAAATATCCAGTGTGATGTAACTCTATCTTACAAGGATGCATTTTACTTTCTTCTTTTAGACGCTAGACACAGAAACAGGAAACAAGGTAACACTGCACTTCCTGAATGAGGAGACCAATGAGGAGACAGATTGGCACATTGCCATGGAAACCACCACAGCTGTCCAGTCATTGATCAGAGCCATTAAGTTGCCATGGGAACATCAGATGTGTGTGGAACTAGAAGTTAATTATGTCTGACCTAAATATAATATGTGACAAATTTGCAAGATAACATCATGGCTATTGGCATTGATACATTAAACAAGTGGAGTGAACTATGCAGTGGCTTTTTAATTAAGTTAAATATTTTCGGACATTTTACTGATAATGATCTGTGTTAAATGTTAAAGTACTCAGATATTGGTGGCATGGTGTTAAAGGAAGAAAAAGATTAGTTGTTTCTAAACATGGTCAGTAACATAGACTTGTTGCAATGGTTTGAAAATATGAGGATGTCTTATTAAGACTGCCTAAATATAATGTGCTTGAATGTCTAGCAGTCTAATCTAGATAATAGCCATGGACTGCCTGGTGAGGCATTGATTAACAATAAGAACACAGGCTGAGGCAGATCCAACATTTTACATAGGGGTGGCTCTGTTTCATGATGATGCAAGGGGTGGGGGTGGGGGTAGGGGTGGGGGTGGGGGTTGGGGGGGGCAGAAGGAGAGGAGGAGGAAGAAGGGCTCTTTGTGGGCTTTCCCTGTTTGCTTTTAACACAGATTTCTGAAAAAAAAAATGAGAAATCTGTTTCAGAAATGTGCAAGGATATATGTTCAGATTAGAGCAGGTCTGTTACTGCCACTTATACTTGTTTGCAAACAGTACAAGGANTGATAAACAGCTTTTATTTTAGTTTTTTTTTTACTGCGGAATACAAATTCGAATCCTTTTCCTTTTAAGGGGCAACTTTGTTTGAATTCAATGCATGTGTTGAAATAATAAAGTCATGTTATTATTATTATATTATTATTATTATTATTATTATTATTATTATTATCGCCGAGGAAACAGAGTCCCCCTTCTGGTGGTTTGAAAATTATTTTTCAAAAAGTAGACATCATGTCCACTGTGCTGAAATTAAAGGAAGGTAGTGAGTACGGTGCCGGGGTACCAGCATCGCATTGTTGTGTCATGTCTGAGCTGTTGCATTGAAAATCAGCCTTGAGTGTTTGAACTTGTGCTCATCTGTTCCTGCTATACGGGTGTGCACTCTCCGCTCTCACCTTGATTGTTTAATTGACGTGGTAAATGAACGTAAAACACACACACACACACACACACACACACACACACAAAAAAACAACAACTTCAGAATACCATACTAGTCTTCCATAATGCAAATGTGAATAATGAAATAAATAAATAAAAATGAAAATAAAAAAATAATAACATAAGAATTGGATAAATAACGAATTCAATAAAACCTCCTTTTGCCCCATATACCTGTAAAGCGAATGGATGTGTATTAATTAGTTTCGAAGGTTAGAAATACTTTTAAATTTGGGCCTTTCAAGATCCTCCGACTAAATATGGCCGACCCCATGTCAAATCAGCGCCGTTTAATCCCCTGATGGTTTCCCCGTCTCCACACGCGCCATTAAACGAATTAAATCTCGGCTCTGAGGTTCAATTACGAGGCCCCTGCAGCGACGGCGCGTTTGGAGGCGGGGAGGCCATCATGGGATTAGTCGGCTCTGCTTTTAAGTGAGTCGGACATATTTAGTCCTCGGATCTGTTACTTCGCGGATCAACTTGTTTTGGATGGCCTCTAAAGCCCCCTTTACACTGGACGGCGTCCTTTCTGCGTCCAGCAGTACGACCCCATTTGAGAGTTAAAAAATTATAATACTTTACGTGCCGACAACTGGCCGATCATTGAGCATTCATTCTGATACCAAATCAATGCTCGTGCCTCCTTTTTAAGACCACAGCTATGCCAAATTTCATGGTCGCAGAAAGTACGCAGAAAGGACGCCGTCCAGTGTAAAGGGAGTATAAGGTAAGTTTTCGGCAATAAGACCTTCCACGATGAAAACACTGCAATGACTGCTAGCGATAACTGATATATTTTGCACAGCAGTACTGAAGTAGAAATAAATAGAGACATTTCTTTGGGGGAGCGGACCTGTCTTATGGAAGTGACAGGAACATCTATATGAGATCGTTGGGGGATGGGGAGGGGGAGAAGGCTAGAAGAATGACCAAGGAAAGGTTGCATGCTCTCTGTATATTTTACCGTTTTTTTTTCAAATATCAGTTAGATTGGTGTCCAAAACACGTTCTTCACAGAGACGCACAGTAAGTAAATGAGGCCGAGTATTTTCAGTTTGCTGGTCAATAAATAATTTCTCCTGTCAAAATACGGACTTAAAATGTCTTTATGTTGAATTAATTCTATGCACGTTCACACAAAGGATTACATTTTATCAGAGATCATACAACGTTATTCAATCTACGTACTACACCAACAAAAAGACCATTCTTACAAAACCTGCATATTTACGTACCAGTTAATCCATCTTTCAAGTAATCAAAAGGTATGCGCATTTCATCTCATATTGAAAACAACAGTGAATTGCTGTTTAGCACTCGAAAACATTGTCTGTATTGCATGCAAATGTTGGGTACTCATGAAATCAACAATGACTTCTCACAGCGAACACTTTTCTTGTGAATGCCAGTGCGATCATGTTCAAACAAAAGCACAGCTGTTTCACATGACAGGTATGAATGGACAGAAATTATAAAAAAAAGATAACACCAAGCACCGCTTGTTGACATCAATCACGCTAAAATAAAGGGGCTTTTTTTACTTTCAATCATTTTCTAAAAATGATACTTCAGAGACGTTTTCTTTAAAGATGCTGAACGATTTGTAAACATTCAGTTCTTTTATAGATTTACTATACGCGTGTGAAAACGTACTATGTCTACATATCCTGCAAACCTACTCAATCATTAGACCTTATCTTGCCCACTTCAGACGAAAAAAACCCCCGAAAAAAACCTTTAGATTAAAGTACTTGATGGCGGTGACATTCCCTTCGAAATGTACAGGATAATTTAAGAAACTTGGCATAGTATAGGCCCCTCAACCAACATGCACTAGTATTACCATAGCAGTTTTTAATGGTGGGTTTAAAAATTCCCCAAATGATTTTTTGCCATCGACAGCTGCTTAAAAAACTTGCATACATCCTAAAACGCTTTAACCCCTTAATTATTTCTGTAGCGTACTTGATTTACATAGGAGCATATAAGAAGATAGTCACTGGTTATAATGACTGGTCAGTCATTTCAAACAAAATCAACCTTTATAACTTGATTTAATGGTCGAATTCAAGTGCAGAGTGGGGTAGATATAAATGATTCGTGAGTACAAGAAAATTAAATTGCTTATTTTTCCCGGGAAAATCCTTTTTGGCGGGAAAATCCAATGGAGTTGCCGTTTAAAGTGCATTTTTTTTTCACAACGTCCTATATGTGCTGCATTCACAACTTGGTACAGTGTGTAGAAGATATTTAGTTACCATAACCGCGTAATCAACTAGCAGGCTTATGAAACCGCTTAAAAAGTTTTATTATAAAGGCGATCCTTTTGCTTAATTCTTGGGCGAATAAAACGTTTCATACGTCCTGGTTTAATTATTTAAAAAAAAAGTGAACAGGGATTCTCGCATGCATCACATCAAAGCGTGAGCGTATCACTTCAAAACAAAGGAATAAGTCAGCGTGAGGTACCAACTTGTAATATGACGGCACAGGCAATATTGCACTGTTCACGTCATGTTTTGCAAGAAAACAAAATTTGTCAACGATTGAACAATTGTGACAAGGCGGTGCATACTTTTTTTTTTATAAAAAGACCAACTCATTGTAAGTGCATGTATATAAATAAGGCAATGTAGATAAATAGGCATAGGCTTGACGTCTGTGAAGAGCGAGACAACTTTCTGCAACGTCCTCTTGACTTACTCACGTACGTTAACAATGGGTACCTTTAAAGTCTTGGTTTTGGCTTTCTGTCTGCTGGCTGTGCTGGGATTCGTTCATGGAACTCACAATCCATGTGTGACCTGCCCCAATGGCCTCATCCGTAAGTATAACTAGTGTACACACCTTTCATAACATACTTTATCAAAAAGAGGTAAAACAATAAGTAGAATTAAATTCACCATTTTAATTAGTTATTTTAATTAGTTTATCAGTAAGATAATATCGGAAATCCGCCTTAATAATGTTTAATAAGATATACTGTAGATATCCGTCTCTATTTATGCATGTATTTTTTTCTTTTTGTATCATTTCTCATTTGTTTTTATCATTGTTACCATTTATAAATTAATGACTATGAATAAGAAAAAATGACCCATATTGGTTAAAAATTGTAATTATTTCGATTAATTGATTCATTTCACATAATCATTATTCCGGATTTATTCGACAATATTCCAAATGACAAAAGCGTATAGTCTTGGTACAAATGGAGATTGTTAGTAATATGGTCTCACAGACTTTCAAATTGTTGGAAAAATTCCCTTTTAATTTTATATTTTTACCTTAAAAAGATAAAGATTCGTAGAAAAGGTTGGAGCCCAAGCTTACAAACCTACTGGTAGCTACTTCATTTTCGGCGCGCATTTATGTTAAAAATACGGGTTTTGCTTAATTTTTGTCACAGTCGTCTGTCGCAAATGTCCTCCAAAAGTATATATATAGATGGAACCACGCCATTGTACGTGGCTGAATATAACATGTCAGTTGTTTTTTCCGATGTTGATAGATGCGTGTCTGATTTCAAACATACAAACAAACAAACAAACAAACTAAGCATCGTGCATGCTCTCATGCATACACACGCGCACGCGCGCAAGCTAGACGCTTCTGACGAGTGAAGAAACTGTCCACTCGCCCGGCTCCAGTTCGTTACACAGTGGCTGTCTGTAAAGTCCTGGTAAATGGTGTCTGCCTGTTGCTCTGCTGGGGTTCCTTCGGGAGGAGGTGGGGAGGTAATCCCTGTAACTCTTTCCCCCAAAATTAGATCATTTAAAACGAAGCAAAGATACACAGGACATAAGTTGGATGGGGAGTAATAGGATTGACGCCCAGGAATGGCGTTTGTGCTCATTTGGTTAAAATACTTTCTGTACTTTCCAGAGAATTCCCTTGACAATGGACCTATTTGCAAGCCATCTCCATGTAAGGGCGTGAAGTGCGGAAAAGGCTACAAATGCAGGTAAGTAACAGCAAAACAATTAAAGGTAAAAAATAAGAATATTGTTCTAAGCATTATACAACCTGCATGAATGTGCTATTTTGTCAGTAAATAATAATAATAATAATAATAATAATAATAATAATAATAATAATAATAATAATAATGTTATACCAGTAGAAGCATATGATTGCTTGTAGGCTAAAATTGTGGCGGTTGGTAAAGCATTATTTTTTGTCACCAATGCCTTGACTTATTACTATAAAAATCATCTCACATGGATCTCTCTTCATTTCAGTGTTGGCTGTGACTGCGCTGCTATATGTGTATCTGGCAAGAGATGCTACAACGCCAAGAGAATTTACTAAGTGAAAAAAGGCAATCCTTGACAAATTCACGCAAAATTATGTTCAACAATCTCTTGAATACCCTGCGTCCAAACACTTCGAGCCAATAGATACCTTAATTTATTAGGCGTTTTTCGCCATTCATTCTGCCGTCCGTTCTTTCTTGCCTCAAGACTATAGTCAAGATATGGTTACTTTCTCATACCAACTGCTTTGAACATTGGTTTTGCAAATAAAATTTTAAAAACGCAAAACGTATAGTTTCTGTTTTGTCTTTTTCTTACACTGACATAATTTTGCGAAAAGCCGCTTTGATGCAGACTCCGTAACTCCAAAGCATCGCGCATTGCGAATAGCGTATGGAGGCTATAATGTATTATATGCGGCGAGTATGGGCGAGTTATGGAATCGAGACGCTTGCGCTCGGTCGCAATGCGCGATGCTTTCGAGCTACGGGGCCCTGCAGGGCTCCGTCTCTCGAAAGGTTCGCTATGTTGCGCACGTGCGCAA
>NW_019775924.1:111795-123891 GCF_001039355.2 Lingula anatina | reverse complement strand
TACACGTATGTAAATAAGTAGCAGCCACATGTACACATAGATTCCCTGTAGATAATCTGTATATAACTTGAAGCTTGTCCATAATAAAGAGACTTATGATCTGAGACTGAAGATGTGAAGTTGTTCTGTTATGCTTCTCTGTGCACGTACAGTGAAAGACTGAGGCGAATCTGGAGTCATGTCGGAGCCCATAGATTAGTTAATTCGTCAATGGAAATTGATACACTGAAATTCAGTACAGTTATAAATTAAAGTTAAAGTCATTTAAGACGGTTCACAACAATTTTGTAAATTTGTCTGTATGAAATGAAATGTTGTGGCAGACACCTGTTTGAGAAGTGGGCTCAACATTATTTTAATACCCATATGCTTACCAACTTGGTCTAAGTAACGAAAATAATAAATATATTGCAGAGCACCTTTCTCTTTGTTTTTCTTTGATACTCATTATTTCTTGAATATTGACATTTTTAATACCACAGGGTGGATAATTACATAAAGGACAGTGTTCAAGTACGTTTGAACTGCGTATTAAGAGAGTGCATGACCTGTCGTCAAATTAATGACAATCTTTCTCTTGTGTGTCATGCCATAGGCCTGCGCGATGAGCTTAATCAGTGCAAAGCTACACCATTATCCGCAAATAATTGACGCTGATACTTATTCGGAGTCAAATAGATAACAGTCACGAATATTTGGCTCCCCCATAATAGCTTTATGCTGTTTTCGACATTTAATCCGAGAGAAATCAACCTTGATCCATAGCAAACACAGGAAACCGTGGTTTCACTGACATTTTCAACAAAAGCATCAGGGTAAGGTAAGACGCAATCCAGAGAAAAGAAAAAGTATAATACATGTTTATCTATATCGCCGACAAATGGATATTGCTGACTTACGTTAGTACCACCAACAGCGCCGGATGAACAAGAGCTCAAATTTATATATTACAAGTCTTTCCCATTGACTTGTATTATACGAAGAAGAGCACGACAGGGACGTAGACGAGATATAGTTAGACCACGCAAAAAGTGCTCGCGGAGTGTTCACTGGCGAGGCAGATAATCGACAGTTTGATGTTATTTACGTGTCTTTTGGCGAGAAAGAACAACCGAGTTGTTTTAATGTTGGATTCATTCGTGGACAATGTGTAAAAATCAACCCGTTTAACGGAAAGTAAAATTTTGGGGAAATTAAACACCATCAATCTGATGCATTCACCATGTATATGCAAGCCAGGACTCATAAGAATATTGAGTCCTAGATACGAATAACCAAAGGCGATAAAGAGCAGTCAAAATACGCTGTGTGTTAGTGAAATCTTGTACAAAGCGAACACAGCGACGTCTACGGAGAGTTGATAGATGCAACGATAGCAAAGCCAATTTCGACGAGTTTTTTTTTAAAACTCAGCATGCATCGCCAGCCTTTATGGTAGTAAAGAACTATTGATCTTAACACACCGTAGCTCGGTCGCGTGCCAACACATGTGATATTATAAAATTATCCACCATCAATCAACGTACGCACTTCTTATGTGATGAATTTTTTCAAGAGCAAATGGGTTTTCTACTTGGAGATCACACTCAGTGTGCTTTGCTTGCTGATATTTTTCTACCATCTACATTTGATATCAATGGATGCGTTGGTTGAGGACAAACACGCCAACATGCTTTGAATATACCCTCTACCAGGGCCGCAGTTATTATACCGTGGACATTTTTGCTGGGGCGACACAGTACAGAGATCAGCCATCTATTTAACCAGGGACATATCTGTAAATATGTAGTAACAAATCAATCTGTGGCCCTGGTAGAGGGTATTTTAAATAAACAGTAGCTGCGACGTAAGACAGGGCCGAGAGAGAGAGGGCTTAGAAAAGGCTATCAAGTCAGACTTAGGTACATGTGGTCTTTGTGAGTGCTCACTGGAATCAACTCCATATCGTCGAATGCTCGACCCTGTCGTTTTTGGAAAGAGGGCCGCCTTTAATAGGAACGCGTGAAACGAAACCATGTTAGTTCCATAGCACCGGGAAGTGAACGCCTTGTTGGCCAATCCCCCATCTTCAAGCGCCGTCATTCTATTATTTTCTGAGATGTGCAGTCAGAGAATAAAGTGTGGTTATTACATGGTGGGAAAACGAAAACCAAACACCCCGCAGATCAATTGCAATCAATGCTACAAGCATATGCACTGAGCTACCGCACGTCATTAAGACTACGAGGTCTCTTCTTTCTTCAACTAATGATCTAAACCTCAGGAAAATGAAGGGTTAACTGTGTTAATTATGTGACTATACGCCTATTAAACTTCCTTTACTTCAGACAGAGAACAGGACACAGGTACATGCTGTATTGTTTCGGGGAAGAATATGCAGAAGAAAGAAGGACAACTTAATTACGAAAACGGAAGTTAGATTATAGCTAGAGCACTGCAATTTTGCACCCCTAATTTGTGTGATATGACTATCGATTTCAACCAGTTTTGATCACTCCCGACTTTTGGCGTTACTGGGAACAAATTGTGATATCATCGAAATATTAAAACGTTTTATGACCACTGGGCTATGTTTTCAACGCTGAGGAACTGGTTATGCGACATGTGGTGAAAACTAGTCGAGGATGTCCACTTAACAGCAGTACCACTGGAGAAACAGAATCGCAATGGAAAAACAATTGCTCCTTTGACTAGACCTCGCCATACCTTCGATTGCTGGCTTCTGTTAATGTTACTTTATATTATATTCGAACAGTGTATCACTAAAAACATTCTATCCATATGTGGACAGTAATACTTTGCATGGCAAAGCTTTTTCTTACAAATATGTGGACAGTAATACTTTGCATGGCAAAGCTTTTCTTACAAATAACAAAAAAAAAAAAAAAAGACAAATGTATAATCACATTTTATATGGATGTTCCTATCCTTTCTTAACCAAACCAAAAGTATATGCAAAATGATGAAAAATAATATAAACGCACATTAATTCATTTACAAGTGTTCAAATAAATCCTTGTTGTATTTGTATTCCTTAAGCATGGAATTTATCGTGAATAAGCCCTCTCTTCATTATGAAAAACGCCTATCTGTATCTCTACTTCTCCTTTTATGTTAACTTAACCTTAACAAACGTCTCATTGTCCCTTATCGACCTTGTATTTTGATATTTTACTAAATGGATTTTCCAAAGAACATCTGCCATCTTCGAGATGAATAATGGGGAACAACGGGTACTTGTAATTTAGAGACGTTCTTTCAGAGCGAAAAAAAAAAAAACAATTTGAATACGTTTCTATTTGTGGTATTTCTTGTCATATGCTCACTAACAGTGTATTCAAAAATTAAAAGAAGAAAGGAAGTCAGTTATGCATGCCAGAAGATATGTTTTAATTTTCCTAAATGAAACATCACATAATTCTGATATTTTCAAATACATCGCGCTGAATACATACAGTATATTTCAAATCGGAATGATAAATTTCCAAACAAGGAAAACTTCCATCCGCTATTTCATGTTTTCAAATATCCTGAACAAGAAAACCTACAAAAAAATATGAATAAAAGAGAAATGATGAAAACATCAAGTAGAAAAGTTCTCAATGTGTCAACGAAATTATTTAACCAATAATTCCAGGTTTGAATTTTTTTCGTGATGAATTCTCACATGAACAAGTACGAAACGGTAATTATTTCCTGGTAGGAAAGTGATTGTATATATATAATAAGCTGACATTATTAAAGAGTTATAATATTACTTGTTTCATCAATTTGTAACACATTTATCCGCTTCATCATGGAAAAATCATGCCAATGCCATGTAAAATAAGCTATCCACAAATAACAAAAGTTTTCAAAGTACCAGGCCAACACCCCCCACCCACACCCACACACACACACACACACACACACGCGTGCGCGCGCGCGCATATCACCTCTCACTTGCTCTTACACACACACGTGCATACTGGCTAAGCTAAGACATACCTAACTTAAAAAATGATAAAATCTACTCACGTGTTGTCATTTACTGGAGGACATACTGGAATGGTCCAGCAGTCAGTTGATAACCATCGTCTGCTTCCTCTCTTTTCTTCCGCCTCTCGTCGGAACGTAAGCACCCGTTGGTGCAGCGTGACGTGGTATCTTGCGAATGGCAGGCGGTCAGTTTGCAGTGCAGGTAGATCTGAGGTAAAATCTTCAGGAACTGGAAGGCTTTCAGGCTGAGTCGGATCTCTTTGGGGTTCTGGCACGGGAGAAACTTGACAGAGTGGCTGACGGGACATCTGTAAATTAAGAAAAGTATACCGGTACTCTTCTGTTCTGTTCTTGTATAAAGAGAAGACAGTCTGACTACAGTGAAATTATACACGTACGCGGAAATAGCTAGGTAATATCACAGAGATCCTATATCGTGAGTGATTCCTACTGACGCATGTAACGCAAAATAACCGAACGGTTTCAATTTATTTCTTACACGTGAATGTATTGTACGTACATGTACAAGCTATGGCAGCTCAATGTATAATAACTTACCCATTGCTGATGAACAAAAACTGAATCGGGTCTTTTGGACTTGGGGTAGTTGTAGCTTTGCATGTCTTGGCAAACAGTTTGACATCCTCGTCTTTCGAGTCGACACTGAGCAGGAAATACATTTTGTCTCGAACCTTCACCGCCACCGGAAAATCTTTCTTGGAGTACGGATTGACGAAGTTCTCGGTCTTAAATTGCTGCATTTTAAAGGAAAAATTCCCAAGCCTTTCTTCCCTGAAACGAATCTTGTCAACAACAGGGGTGAAGCTGTGGCCAACCCAACGGTGTTTCACATACTTGCAAACCACGTGGATCTCGACAGTGCTCGCCCAAGTCACTACCCCCTTCATGAGAGACAGGTAGTTGGGTCTGGTTTTAACGACGTTCGAATACCGGATGGAGGAGTTACCGAACTTCACTTTGGCGCCACAGCCGGTAAGTCTTGATTTGAACGTGATGAAGGTACTGTTACCCGTGGCCTGACAAGAGGGATCTGCTAACTGGGGTTGCCTCGGAATCAAACCGTGGAATGTCGGTCGCAGAATGTCAATTTGCATGTGCTCATTGGTACATGCGACGGTGACAGGTTTTGCTGAAAGAATGTTCCATGCTTTCGGTTCTTGAAGTTTTCGTTCATGTTCAAGTTTATCAAATGCATTAGTTTATTTCTTAAACAAACATACATTTAGGAGACAGTTCGTTTCATGAGTCTTAGATGAACCCAACACGTAGATATTAAACTATATAGGCATTACTTTCCTTAAGGTTGTGTATCGACAGCGAGGCTAACTTCACAGAGCTGCCACCTAGTGGCTATTAAAGCTCACAGGTAACCGTGTGTTACTTACATTGGCAGGTTTTGCCGTCCTGCTCAAGCAGCAAACTTCCCAATGGACATTGGCAGTGGTGTCGGTCATTATATTTCTTGTGGACACAAATATGGCTGCATCCGCCGTTGTTTGTTTTGCACCGGTTTTTTTACTAGGAATACAAACAGTGACTTTGCTTATATTAGGCGAACATGTGCTCGGATTAGTTCAAATCCACTGCCGCCTAAATATGCGCCTGGGCATTTTTCGACTCAGCCCTTTGTTTTATGACAGAAAGTTGTCACTGTTTTTAAGAAGTATACTTGAATTGATATCCCAATCCAAGAGAGAGAGAGAGAGAGAGAGAGAGAGAGAGAGGAAACGTTAATTTTACACTAAAAACTTTCGTTAAAAGTGTCTTTGCGGAATCCTTACCACAGGTTCTTTTGTCACTTCCCAACAGAAAACCATCTCTACACGGCCGCCCATGCCCTGAGTCGTGTTATGAGTAAAATAATGAAAAGAAATACTGATGCTGAACAAAAAGTATTTATGCTCCATTATCTGCATGCATAGGAAGCATAGACAGTCTGATTGTTTTTTTTTTGTCCATTGGAAGAAGAAAAAGCTTTGATTTCAATAACTAAGCAAGAACAAAGTGTTAGGCCCTACTTATTTGTAAAAAGTATACAATTGCACTGCATGTTAACATGTTAATATTTGGCAAACTGAACTCGAGTAGAACTATGGAAGAACTGCCGTTTAGAAGGGACACTGCAACTTCGTAACAAACATCTACTTCTGTTTTTCTGGTAAATCGAAATCCCCTTTTCAACATGTTGATAACAGAGTTTCCAGAGAGAGAGGGAGAGAGAGAGAGAGAGGGAGAGCACATGGCTTAACCACTAATACTATCGATTGAGTGGCCAACATCATAAACGGCGATCTTGTATTGCTACGTAAGCGACATCAAAGTTAAGTTCCAACTCACCGCAAGTCTTCTTATTACTAGCAAGGCGGAAACCCTTTGGACAAGAGCACACTGCGGTATCGTTGACCATGCTACACTTGCGCTCGCAACCTCCGTTGTTGTCAAGACACAAATCATGTGATTCTAGAAGAAATATTTTAATAAACACCATTTGAAAGTCAGAGTAACGCACTATCTTTCCAACCCCGCACACTTTCACACTTTCTTTTACATGCAGGCATGCAACCAAGTATTCGTGCGCTCACATGTGTGTGTGTGTGTGTGTGTGTGTGTGTGTGTTTCTTAGACATGCATACACGGATATTTACAAGCTAACAAGCAAACCGGATTGAAACGTAGGCTTAACTAGCCTAGCAATAAAAGAGAGAGAGAGAGAGAGAGAGAGAGAGAGAGAGAGAGAGAGAGACTAACTATAATGTTATCATCATTATTATTGACAGATCAAAACTCGAACGGGTTATACCACGTTAAAGCTTGTCTAATAAATATAATCTAAAAATTATAATAATAAATAAAACGGGACAAAAATACCTACCACCGCAGTACGCCAGAGAACATTCTGGAACCTTTGGCAAATAGTAGACGTAGAAACCTGCCAGACACAACTTAACCTTGACAGTGTCTGACCAAGTACAATTGCTAATCCAATATGCACAGGCTTTGATGCTGGTCACTCCCGCTTGGACCGTCGGATGACTTTCAGTCAGCCACATCGGGGCGTGAGTCCCACATCTTTTTCGCGATGTCGGACACTGCAAATTTAGACGGATGATTAAGTGTGAGATAATACACTGTCACCCGAGCGATATATGCCATAACACCTTCGAGCGTCAGCGAGAGGTGTTCATGGCATATATCGCAAGAGGGTGACAGTGTATTATTTGACATACATACCACGAACAAACATAGTCATTTCATCCTAAAACACCCCTCAAATCAAATAAAGTGACCCTACATCACGCTCTAGAAATGTTATACGGAATAAACTTGTCCACGTGCGCTGGTCACCTCCCGCCAAATTCTTACGTAATGTCTGACCAATTTGGTCAATTTTTGCTAAATACTTGTCGTGGACGTTCAACTGGCTTGAAAAGTATTTAATCAACCGTCGACACTGACCATGCGCGTCTCAGCTGAGCCACACCTAGCTGGGACTGCTGAGGAAAAAAGGTCCCAAGGCAAAACCTCTACCTTTTAGTGACATTTCTGATAGACAAGGAGCGTCGGACCGGAATATAATTTTTCACAAGTGCAAAGGAGAAAGAGATTTACTTTTTGGTGATATTTCTGACAACGAGGCAGTTTCGGTATATGGTCAAAATCAGACGGATGTTTATTACAAGTTCACGGGAGTAATAATTCTAGTTTTTATTGTTATTTCTGACGACGAGGCGGTTACGGAATATAGTCAAAACCAAACGGATATTTATTTCAAGTCCACAGGAGTAATAATTCTACGTTTTGGTGACATTTCTTACTACGAGGCGGTTTCGGAATATAGGCCTACATGTGCTGGTTTTCAGAGTATTCATGTGCTACATGTAATTACAAGATCAAAGGGGAATATATTTGATTTTTACCGATATATCTGATAAAGAGGAAGAATGAACAGCTTAAAAACAAAAGGTAAATAGCACAACCCTCGTTAAAAAGTTATAGATTTATAAATAATTTGTACATGTATGCACGTGTGGCTTAAATGTAAACGAATTTCCGTTTTCAAACCATACCCATATGATATGACTTAGTGTAATAATATTATAAATAATAATTGCTAAACGTAAAAAGTTAATGCTAATTTTTTAAGAGTGTGAGAGATTTTAAGTTTGTTTAATAGTAGGTGTATAACACAAGCAACGTCACTATTCTCTTGATGCCAAGATGGTCACATGATCACTCTGTCTTTGGCTTTCAGTATTTAAGAGACCTCGACTGATTTAACCAAGATGTAGTCGTGAAATTCTAGACTACATCGGGGTTAAATCCGAGTTTTCCGAGAGACGCTACGCAGAAATGTCGAGTGAAGCGAGATATTTTTGGGTAGCGGCACGAGGTTGCCCTCGATCTTCACTGAAGCTTGGCTAAATGGACAAGCTTCAGTGATCATCATATCGCCACGGTCACATAACTTCCCTAGGTATGTATGACGGAACACTGTCTCCCGATAAGGCAGGCAGTTTTATTTAAATCTTTCACAGTAGTGCACTATTTGTGCTGTTTAAAAATGTTGAATGTCACATTAATAGACTGTCGATAGTTTGATAACACAAACAAGCTATATACCAAAATCTAGCCCATTTTGGACCTGTTCTGAAAGTTGCATCAAAATCTTTTCATAGCTTTTTGCAAACAGCTTTTTGCTTGCAGGCAAAAAGACTTCATTTATCAACTAATTAATTAACTTGAGTGAACTCTAATCTCTTTGGTAAAATATTTACTTTACCCTAACCTTATGTGTATAGATGGTTCCACTAATTTCTCTTTACATTGTAGATGGTATGGAATCTGCTGGACGTTTTAATATAGTAGTATGCTTATAAATCGTTCATTGAAGAATCTGACATTTCCAGAAAACACCATTTTTTGTTTTTACAATCTCCATTATAATACAATGTAGGGCCCCTTATCCAATTCACGAATTCATCACCACTGTGTTGTCCCTAAATTCTAAATATTAAATCCAATATTTCTTTCCAACGCCAAGGACATATTTTGAGCGTTCGTTGTTAAATCAATGCCAACAATGCCTTTTTTCTACATTCTATATATTTAATGTATCACAAATAGGAAACAAGTACATACATAGGCATATGAAAGCAAATTTTGAAAAAAATGTATGAATAGATCAAAAGTGGATGTCAATGAAAATGAACACAGAGAAACTGTAGATATACTACACCAGTGCCTAAACCCCTTTACTTATATATCAATACAGATGGAATCAATTTGAAAAATACGCCAGGGAAATATCTTTTTTTTTATAATTACAGACGTCAAATGTTAGGTTTTAAAAATTAGAGCTTACCTTATCTAGCATTTTGTTTCCAGCACCGCCTCTGAATCTGTACCAACCGGGGAAATCATTGCCTTTATCACAGTGTGTGTTCCCTCTTTTATCCACATCTCTCGCATTGTTAACATTTCTCCAACCTTGGGCAAGGATGCCGTGCTTTATACAGGGATCTACTAAATAAATAAATAAATAAATAAATAAATAAATAAATAATATATCAATGATATTCAACAAAGCCTTAAAATAGATAATACATGTATAAAAACATTTTGTTGGAAAGGCAACATTTATCTGAAAGGTGTGATAGCACTGCTAAGAAAAATAGATCATGAGTCGTCAATGATAGATAAACATCTCAGTGTATTTTTTGCATTCCAATCTTTTTCGTGCGTGTTTAATTTGAATATTTATAAACAGTGAATAAAATAGTAAGAGAAATCTTTTTAGCCAAAGACGCAATCTTTAAAACACTTTACATCTCGGCATTTGAAAAGGAGCTTAACGTTTATATATTACTCTGTTATAAACCATCATCAACCCCCTTTTTCACTCAAACTCAGGTGTGCCTTAAGAATTTAAAAGAAAGTCAGTAAAACTAAATGGTCAATTACCAGCGTGTCGTGACTTTGCTCCATCGTTTGCAGTCGAACTCTGAATATGGAATAAAGCAAACATTTATTACTCCCCTGTCTAATGTTTATACAGTATATTCAAGACGCAAAAAAGGGGAAAGCAGACGAAGCCTGGCGGTATAAAATATTTTGGACAAATAGCTAAATAAGATTTATCAATGTCATCATTGATTTCGTACAACATGAATGTTACCAATAAGTAAGTCGAAAAAAAAAAGATTATCAAGAATGAGATTAAGTAAAACACAAATTTAACTCGACAAAAATACGTTAACAGTGTGAATTATACATGGGGACATATAAATTTATCATAAATTAATGTACCTTAAATATCATTAAATAAAATTCATCGTTCAACTTCATTAGACCCATATGTAGATCTTAAAGCATAGAAGGAGACCTCTATATAAGGTGACACTACACTTTATTGATAACTAAATTGTATTATACTTTATCTCCACACTGTTACAATGAAGAATACACGGAGTACATGTAGCTTCTAAGATTCCTCTCTCATTAATATATTAAATGCACGTGTGTATTTATCAAACATTTGTATACATTACCTCCGATAGGGAACCATGTAACAATAGGCAGAAAGTACAACAAAAGATCGACCAAATCATCTCCTTTCTCCAGCACTGATAAAAAGGTGAGTGAGGCCGTTCAGTGAAACGACTGAAATCATTCATTTTCTTGACGCCGCACCCACGACTTCCAAATATGGACATCATAAACTACCGTGGGCAGGAGATTGACAGTGGGTTGAAAATGAGTTAATGGATACGATTCAGAGGTCAGATCTGTTTGCAGCGAAATGCTAACAACGGTCAGGGCTTCAATGCTCGGGTTTATCATTTGTAAATACTTCAGACACGATGTTTTTACATTTATTTTTGGTCGGATTTATCATTTATCAGTAGTTTAAATATGGCATTTTCAGATTTATTTTTTCTACCTCTGTTTTCGATGCAAATTTAGAGCAGGATGTCTACAGGGGCTCCTGTTCACGTCTTTAAGTGAAAAATAATAAATAGCCACCAAAATATCACATACCGGGCAGAGATCCCCGTCAATCGATGTCCAAGTTAAAGTATATACCCTTTGCTAACTCCACCCTTCATCACTTACTTCCTAAAGCGTCCCTCCCACTGAAATTAGCTTCCTTCGCGACTGTCCAAAAAACATTAACGCCGACATACTACATGTACGTCTTAATACATGAACATTTTACGTCTTAGATCCTTTCAGAGCTCGCGTTGAACGCCATTTCTGGAAGTTGCTATCAAAGGCTTACTCTCAGATAGGCCCCCGAGCCCCTACCTTACTCGAAATTTATTGCATATCTACAAAAGACTCTTTCAAACTATCAAAACCACATAATACCAGGAGGAAAGAGTAAAACGATATTTTGTTATCTCTATTGTCTCTTTTTTCTAAGACACGTTACCAGCTAATCTTGATCGAGGGCAAGGCAAAAGGTGCGCTTTCTGCTTATGCCCCGACTCGTGTTAATGCATCATTTTACAGCATTAGGTTTGTGTACTCAAAAATTTTATCTATAATTTTTATTCGTGTGGAGTCATGTACTTTTTATTCTATATGCAGTCAGACTCTAATCGTCATGGATTTAATAAAAGTTTGACAAAAAATAAAAAAAAAAACAACACATTTATGTATTGTGAGTAACCAAAGTCCTTTTAAGCCTGTATTATTCATTGTGGGTGTTTTCAGTTAAACAGCCTGGGTACAAATTACCATAGATGGTGAATGTGGAAATGGTGTGTGTGTGTGTGTGTGTGTGTGACGACCCGATATGTCCGACAGGCCAGATATGTCGGACACAACTGGTTCTTTTTTGTCGGACATATCTGGCCTGTTCTCTGGTCATAGGACATATCTGGCCTGTCGGACACATCTGGCTCCTTTTTGTCGGACATATCTGGCCTGTTCTCTGGTCATAGGACATATCTGGCCTGTCGGACACATCTGGCTCTTTTTTGTCGGACATATCTGGCCTGTCAGACACATCTGGCTCTTTTTTGTCGGACATATCTGGCCTGTTCTCTGGTCGTAGGACATATCTGGCCTGTCGGACATATCGGGTCGTCACAT
>NW_019775924.1:78237-110594 GCF_001039355.2 Lingula anatina | reverse complement strand
TACTTTGATGTTAGGCTTAACATTAATAACTCTTTGAATGATTAATAGCCTATAAGGCATTCATTTTTAGCCGACAAAAATACAGAAGGCCGGGTCTTATTCGCAGTGTGAGTGCCCCCGTCGGTGAAGAGCGGCACACACCGGCCAATTGATCAGTTTGATAGAATTATAGAAAGGCTAATCTAAGTAATTGCATTGCAAATTTATAGAAGAATAAAAGAAAAGAAACAAAAAGGCAAATAATTAAAAAGCGATAACAGTTTTAAAGCCCCCCTCCACCCCCCCCCCCCCCCCCGCGCTCAGAGAAATTTTTATATAGACTCCTTTCGCGAGTGATTATTCAACCTGGCCTATTTGAATGACCTGTAAGTACGATCTTGGGTATAACCCGGTTCACAACTTTGCCAATTCTTCCTTACATGAATATTTCATATCACGTGCAACACCCCGCTGAACCGCAATACGAATCAAGTAATAAAACATAATAAAACATAAAGGCATACATAAGGCCGCCCAACCTTTTTATTCCTAAAATTGCTATTCCTTGAAATTTTAAAACTTTTTATAGCCTTAACTGGCGCACCATATCGAAAACCGGAGACTAAATTACGATATGCAACCTCGTGTCTGGATGTCGTTATAGAAAGGTATTCAGGCAAATCTCCGTCATTACGGTAAAAATAAATCATAGGAACTGAATTTATAGATCCTTTTTCTCCCATAACTTTGTTGTAGATCATAGACTCGCAAACTTCCCATACTGTGAAAAAATTCAGTTTAACCAAAGACATAACACGTTTAGTCAGTTGCTCTGCTTTTTAATGATAAGCACAATTCAGAATCTGCACAAAAGCGGATTAAAATATGTATACGTAGAATAGTAAAACAAGTTTTACACTCCACTAGCGATATAAAGCAAAGTTAAATGTTGGTTGGCTTACGCTTTTCGTGAAAATCGAATTATATCGGTTAAAATCGCATGTCCCATGTCCAATTGCCGAGATGAGATTTCGATCTTCGTGAGATTTGAGGACATTTGGTGATGCAGTTCTGTAAAGATGTTTTAATGAAAAATTAAAGATGCCAGGACACTTCAGCTCAAACAAATATATATTCACCGGACATACACCAAATTAAAAGAATGTGCTTTCCCTGCATTTAGAATGAAATATAGGTCTCTATGCAAATTTGAAATCATGTAATTATCCTTGATTAAAATGTGTATTTTTTGTATTAATTACCAATAAAAATCAAAGTTAAAACACAAGATTAGAATATTCATGAAAAATAACTTACAAGAGCCGTCAGTAAACGATATAATGGAACGGTCCTTCAGATATCTGGAAATCGTCGACAGTTTCCGCCCTTCTCTTCCCTGGGCTATCATCTTGCACACAGCCCTTGGTACAGCGTGACGTCATATCCGCAGTGTGGCAGACGACCAGTTTGCAGTGAAGATAAATCTGAGGAAAAGATTTCAGGAACTGGAAGGCCTGGATACTCAAGCGAATCTCCCTTGGGTCCTGACTTGGGAGGAACTTGACCTCCGATGTCACTGGACATCTGAAGGGAAGGAAAGCAAGTATTTTTACTATATGACGCTCATTTGATTATAATATGAAGTTGACTTCTGAATGGGAAAGGATCAGTTGACTAGTACATAAAAAGATGACCTATCATCAAATAAAATAATTAAACAAACATACAAAAGTGAGCCTATTCGTGAAAACATCCCAAATTGCGGTTATGAGTGATTCATATTTGTACGGATCTAAAATACTTTATGAAGCAAAACTATAAACATATATTCATATCTGATAACCATGGGTATTCGTTAATGCATTTTTGCATTGATCTATATGAGTGTACAACTCAAATATTTTTTCATTTTTGTGTAATGCAGGTACATGTATTTACCCGTTAATGATGAAGTTGAACTGGAGGAAGTCGAACGGGCTGGAGGAGGGCGTAGCCTTGCACGCGTCCGCAAACAGTTTCACATCCTTGGACTTCGTGTTCACGCTCAGCACAAAATACATGTGATCACGAATATTCACGGACACAGGGTAGTCCTTTTTGGAGAATGCAGTCGCAAACTTCTCGGATTGGAACTGTTGAATGTTGAACGTCAAGTTTCCTCTACCCTTTTCCTTGAAACTCAGTTTCTCTACAACTGGCTTGAAGCTATGGGCGATCCAGTGGTCCCTTGCATACTCGCACTCAAAAGGAACCTCGACCGTGCCGGCCCAAGTGACGACACCACTCATTAGGGAGAGGTAGTTGGGCCTGGTAGACACGATGTTGGAATACACGAGCGAGGAGTTGGTGAAATTCATGCTCGTGCCACAGCCGTGCAGGGGTGACTTGAACGTGATGAAAGTACGATTGCCTGTGCCTTGGCACGAAGGGTCCGCCAACTGAAGCTGGCTCTCATTGAGACCGTGGAATGCCGAACGAAGCAGGTCCAACTGCAGGTGTTGGTCGGTGCAGGTTACGGTGACATCGGGGGCTGAGGTAGAATAAATAAACATGTTTAAAAGGTTTCATCCGTTTGGTAAATGATAGTCATACTAAAACCTTTTTGTCACAAACTGCAAATTTAATTATATAGGTCTTTTCGATGGACCATCGGCCATCTTCATCAGTCTGACAAAGGTGGCGTTGTGTCAGATTGTCCAGAGTAATACTTATGGAACTACTATAATACTACTACTAGAATATATGTGTCCATTTAAACTTTGATGACATATAAAAAGAACAAATAATACAGGACTACTTCCACATAGACTAACATTTTTACCAGCGTCTTTTAAATTAATACCTCTATAAGAATATCCAAAAGCTAACATTTTGTTAATTGACTAACTTAAGCTGTGTTCAGAACAAATTATCGTACTAACAGGTTCGGTCTATCTTAAGGGGGGTTTCTCGCTAAGGCGCAGTCAATGCAATCAGCTTAATTATCTGACACGACCCTCGTAACTTAAAGTACTTGGGTAAAGTCGGGAAAATTTCGTGGTTCATGATGTTGTTCATGTTGCTTTGCGAGGGGGCGTGCCAGACAAAAACTGATAACACTGACCGCGCCTTGGCGCGGAAACCCGTTGAGATAGATCGATCCCGCAAGTGCGATAACTTCTATTTGGAACACAGCCTATGGCACCATGTTTGGTGATATTTCCAAAGTTAAGTAGCAATGTGTGTACTGACATTGACATGTTCTTCCGTCCTGCTCTAGCACCAAACCTTTCACCGGACACTGACAATGGCGGTGGTCATTGTATTCTCTGTGGACACAGATATGACTACAACCCCCGTTATCCACTGTACACTCGTCTTTTACTGCGGTTGAAAAAATTAGAGAAAACTGTTTTAATGCAAGAATTATCTGAAAATATAAATATAAAAAGATGATAAGTGCAGGTCAAAAGAAAAATTAAGTCAATGGACTTGTCAGTGGATGGTTGTAATGTAATAAATGCGATCTCTCCATAGTCATCTTTAATACCAGCATAAAATAAATGGTTTTAGCAGTTAAGGGATATTTATAAAAAAATATGATATACTACTGACTTTTTGCAATCAAGATTTGTTTAAATTGGATTGAAATCCATCTCAATCCGACATACACTGTATCAATCGAATCTGAAAAATAAGAAAGGGTTTTAATAATACTTACCGCACGTGTGATTGTTACTTCCCAACAGAAAACCACCCGGACACGAGCAGACGACAGTAAATGTAGAGTTATCCATGGAGCAATTGTCCGAACATCCTCCATTGTTTTCAAGACACAGGTCGTGATACTCTGAAAATGCATAATTGGTAAACTCTCTCTCTCTCTGTGCGTGCGTGTGTGTTCGTCAGAAGTTTTATTCATAGCCCCATACTCGTTCAACTGGAAATGTTTCTAAGATTGTAAACACATTTCATTATTCTTTCAATGAATTTTGATTTACGACGTAGAAAATCGATACAACAAACATATTTTACAGTGCACCCGATCTTTTGGAACAGTCACGTACCACACGTCCTTTGGTCCTTTCCCAGACGAAAACCCTTCGGACATGAACAAACAGCGCTGAATGTAGAGTTATCCATGGAGCAGTAGTGGGAACATCCTCCGTTGTTATCAAGACACAGGTCGTGATATTCTGAAATACAAGCATTTGTTTTACATGAGGCAGTGAATGATGTTTACTTGTAGGTAGGGACTTGCCAACCTTGGGTTAGAATTTTCTAATAAGTATATTTTCTATAACAGCTGGAACCTGGGTATGATCCTCTGCCACCTTTGAACAGGGTTAAAGTTCCAAACACACATCTAAGTCCCAGGTACACTGCCCTGGCATAGAGGATGTGTTCTGTGATTTGGATTAAAAAATACCGCCAAGTCCTAATCACGTAATATTGATTTTCACTAGATATACACAGATGCACATTACTCTACTGCATAAATTATGTATAAAGCTAATGCTATCATTCAGCTGGCCTCTACTATAAAGAGATGTTTATTTGATTACTTTATTTCATCAGGCATTCTTCACTATTCCGGACTGATCATGAAATTGAGATCATTGAATTCACGATAAAAAGACAAGAATCACAGCCAGTCTGCTCGTACTGGTATGATGAAGAATAAAATACTGCAAAGAAACAAAATACAGCAATATGTGTACCCATTGTATTAAGAAATTCCCCTAAGTTGACTTGTGCGGCACGTTGTGTTCTCGCCCTGGTCAGTCACCACGAGCAGACGAAAATGTTACTAATTTTGTAGAAGTTAAGCCTCGTCAAACATTGCACGATTGTTATTCCTTTCAGAAATCCTCTAAACTTCAGTAGATTCACCATTATTATTTGAACAGAATCTTCATACCAATAATCATAAATGCTTGGCAAAAAGAAAAACAGCATAGTAATAATAAAGACTGAGTAAATATACAGGTATATTTTATGCTGGTCCTTCGAGTAGATAAATATCTATAACTGTATGCAATGCATTCTAAGGCTCTATTCCCATAGGTTTTAGATCGATCTATCCCCGCTGGGAGTCTCACTAGATTACTTTCAGATAATCCGACTTAAATGTCCGTCCCGCCTACTACAAGCTGTAAGGAGGTAATTAACTTTCGTGTCCGCCCGGCTGACAGCTATTTAGCGTGAACCCCCAGGGAGTTAGGTCGATCTAAAGTAGGTCGATCTAATCTATGGAAATGGGGTGTGAGACACTTACCACCGCAATATGCCAAAGAACACACTGGTGTATTTGGCAAATAGTACACATAGAATCCTGTAGGGCACATCTTAACTTTGACTGTAGATNCCCAGGTACACTGCCCTGGCATAGAGGATGTGTTCTGTGATTTGGATTAAAAAATACCGCCAAGTCCTAATCACGTAATATTGATTTTCACTAGATATACACAGATGCACATTACTCTACTGCATAAATTATGTATAAAGCTAATGCTATCATTCAGCTGGCCTCTACTATAAAGAGATGTTTATTTGATTACTTTATTTCATCAGGCATTCTTCACTATTCCGGACTGATCATGAAATTGAGATCATTGAATTCACGATAAAAAGACAAGAATCACAGCCAGTCTGCTCGTACTGGTATGATGAAGAATAAAATACTGCAAAGAAACAAAATACAGCAATATGTGTACCCATTGTATTAAGAAATTCCCCTAAGTTGACTTGTGCGGCACGTTGTGTTCTCGCCCTGGTCAGTCACCACGAGCAGACGAAAATGTTACTAATTTTGTAGAAGTTAAGCCTCGTCAAACATTGCACGATTGTTATTCCTTTCAGAAATCCTCTAAACTTCAGTAGATTCACCATTATTATTTGAACAGAATCTTCATACCAATAATCATAAATGCTTGGCAAAAAGAAAAACAGCATAGTAATAATAAAGACTGAGTAAATATACAGGTATATTTTATGCTGGTCCTTCGAGTAGATAAATATCTATAACTGTATGCAATGCATTCTAAGGCTCTATTCCCATAGGTTTTAGATCGATCTATCCCCGCTGGGAGTCTCACTAGATTACTTTCAGATAATCCGACTTAAATGTCCGTCCCGCCTACTACAAGCTGTAAGGAGGTAATTAACTTTCGTGTCCGCCCGGCTGACAGCTATTTAGCGTGAACCCCCAGGGAGTTAGGTCGATCTAAAGTAGGTCGATCTAATCTATGGAAATGGGGTGTGAGACACTTACCACCGCAATATGCCAAAGAACACACTGGTGTATTTGGCAAATAGTACACATAGAATCCTGTAGGGCACATCTTAACTTTGACTGTAGATGACCAGTGACAACAGCCACCAGAGTAGTACGCGCATGCCTGTCTACTGACCACGCCGTCCCCTATTGCTGGGTGTTTACCGTTCAACCACATGGGAGCACTAGTTCCGCATTTGTCCTCGGACGCTGGGCACTGCAATAGGGTGTTTAAAAATAAAGTAAATAGTCATATGGGAAGTATACATAAGATTATTGATATCTGATAAGTTTTCAAGGAATAAATAATGACTCGGTGGTCATATGCTTTATGTTGTATCGACCTTTGATCTGCCATTATGGAGTAAAGATAATGTACATATGATAGTATATGACCAGTGACTTTAGGAGTCATCATTTTTGGGACTTTAGAGCGGTAGAGACTGGTGCAGGTGAAAGTGGGAGGGTTCAGTGGGCTAGTTAATTTGTGGTTTTCTTTGTTGAGTTAACGTCGGATTATACTACCTTTTGGAATCACATGGGCCTTTAGTATGTTATGGCATGGTATGGTGTGGCGTGGCATGGCATAACATTAGTATAGTATAGTATAGTATAGTATAGTATAGTATAGTATAGTATAGTATAGTATAGTATAGTATAGTATAGTATAGTATAGTATAGTATAGTATAGTATAGTATAGTATAGTATAGTATAGAGAATCAAAGCAAAGACCATAAGGAGACTACCAGAGACAAGAAATACTAACAAACAGACCACATGGGCCAATCCAGAATTGTCATCCATCAGTGTACCTCTACTGACCTTTTCTGGCATTCTGTTCCCAGCATTGCCTTTGAATCTGAACCACCCGGGGAAGTTTATGTCAGATCTATCTGCTTGATCACAATGAGTTGTCCCATTTTTATCGGTGCTTTTTGCATTATTCTCACTTCTCCACTCCTGGTCCAGAACACCGTGAGTCACACAGGGATCTTAAATACAACAAAAGCAATGCAGGCTATAAAAACAGATGATAAAATGCATGAATCTAAACATACATAATTAAGTTTATACACTGCATCAAACTACATGTAATTATTCATCAGCATATAATTAAAGTCATAAAGTACGCAAACTAACGTTCTTGAACAGTAATTGAAAAAAATACTGATTAGATGAGCTAAACGTTATAATTAGTTAATATCATATATATATCATAAAGTAGCTTATCAGTTTCTGCGCCACACAAAGATTGACAATCCATTTATTTATTTCTTTAAATGAAGGTCAAACGTTTTTAAGGAGTAGTATCGGCACAGCGATGGATTGAAATACAACTTGTACAAAGTATATCGCTTACCTACGTCTCGTTGACTTATGCTTATGTCGTCATATTTTTCCTAAAATGAATAAACTTTTTAAGCATGCGTTTTATATGAAGAAATCACCACACACACATACACGAGTCAGTGTGCACACAATCACAAATAGGCACACACACAAATACATACAAAACACATGAACACGCATATACGCATGTCCATACAATTCAATAATTTCTATGGCATATTGTATCAAAATGACGGATATAAAGTATTCGCTAGTTCTACTCATTAGGTGACATTGTAGATCGCTGTGTATAGCCCCGGTCACAACCGGACGCACGAATTTTAGGCTCGCACGTCCCCTGCGAATTTTGGATGCAGTAGAATCCGTGGAGTTTGTATAGGTTTGCAAAGTTAGCGAGTCGCAGGGGTCACGTGAGATGTCCTTTCAAGTAGAAACGATAATTGCAAGGTGAGATGAACGGAGAAATTGTACTGTTTTCTTGAGTTTGTCTTGCTACCTGCGTACGTGGCACGCACTCACCACTTATGAAGACAATGCGACGCACGAAAGTGGTTCATTTTTGCGTGACTTTTGCTTCACACTTGCCTCATACGCTTGTAATGACAAACTGACGACATACATGTACGTCACTTTTGTCTCCTGTTCTCCCCATCTTTCTTCAATTCAGCTTCTAATTGCCCACAAAAGGTAGAGAAAAGAAACTTAAAGAGCATAGAAGAAGGAAGGAGGAATTCGAAGAAGAAAGAAGTGAGTCATGTTACACCGGGTGAAGGTAGGAAAATGTACAATCACAACTGGAGTGATCATGTGAAAAAAATCAATCATTATTGTTAACGGTATAGATGATAACAGGTACCTTTCCTGCGGATAAGCCCAGAAGCAAGTACAGAACACAGCAATGGATCCACCATGTAGACATCTCTCTGTACTGGCCGTGAAGCAACTGATGACTGCTAATTCGTAAGACAATTAATAAGACGATCGTACACGGTCAATTGCCTACCACTGCTCTACATCAGCTTGAGAAAAAAGAAATCTGTTACTTGCAATGATAAGATAACCTTCTTTGCAGGCCATCGCCCTATCTTCTTTGATGGAGTAATTGTCATGCACTTACCCCTAGGGGGTCAGTCTTTAAGAAGGAATTGGAACATCTGGTCTTGGATATTATTATGTCCAAGATCTGGTTGACACTTCGTAACAAAGTGCAAAACATACACTCTGTATTCTGCTTTAAATGACTTCTACCAAATTGAATTAACAACATGATGTAACACCCCATTTCCATCGATTTTTAGATCGATCTATCCCTGTGGGGAATCTCACTAGATTACTGTCAGCTTGGCCGGCTAAAGCGTCTGTCCCGCCTACTAAAAGCTGTAAGGGGGTAATTAACTATGGTGCCCGCTCGGCTGACTGCAATTTAGCGTGAACCCCCAGGGAGTTAGGTCGATCTAAAACTTAATCTTTAGATCGATCTAAATCTCTGGGAAAGCACCCTAAGAGTCGATTTTGATAAAGCATGTATACATACAAGCATTTTTCTGTTAACCTACATGTACTACGTGCTGTACACGTATCCGATCATTGTATCGGACGCGTTATATCCTCGTGCACACCAACAAAAAAGGGGATTTGAACACTAATTTATATTCCAGTATTAATCAAATTCTACATCTCTACGTGTTTGTTTTCCGACATTCATGGACAGCTTCTTAGCAATACAGGAATCAATAGCAATTGGATAAAAACAATCTAATATACCATTTTTTTATATTTTTATTCATATATAGTTATTGACCTTTCTGTTTACTGATTCATTAAGATCGCTGTTGCGTAACTCTTAAAGTAAACCGGCCCAGGCAGCATCAGATTTGTATACCGTGCGCTCGATGTGAAAAGGCATCGCGATTTCTTAGTGAGGTAAGCTCTATATAACAGAGGTTCTCTATGACGACGGCCCGCTATTTTGAAAATTGCACAAAATAGGTCTAAAATCGGCAACTACAAATAAACTAGAAGTTCGATTATGAAACGTCTCCTCTTTTCATCTTCTTAAGGCGATAAGAAGCATTTAATTATAGATATCACGAGGACGGCAGTAGCCATAAAGAAGTGGAGGGGCTTAGTCCACTGAGGGTGCATGCCGACAATCTTCGATACACGGAGGACCGGGCTGATGATGATGATGATGATGAAGATGATGAGATGGCGGTTATCTTAACGTACTTATGTTCTACTACCGTAACGATTTCAAACACAGAGAATTATAAAATTAACCTGGGTCACACTCGTAAACAAGGATTAAAAGCTTAGTCACAAATTCAGTGGGCACTTTTCCACGTGTATATTAGCTCTAAAATTGGCAACTAGAAATAAACTAGAAGTCCGATTATTAAACGTCGCCTCTTTTCATCTTCCTAAGGAAAGACCCGGCGGTAAGAAGCATAACAGATATCAAGAGGACGCAGTTGCCAGGAAGAAGTGGAGGGGCTGGGTCCATTGAGGGTGCCGACAATCTTCGCTACACGTAGGACCGGGCTGATGGTGATGATGATGATGAGATGGCGGTAATCTTATCATACTTAGGTTCTACTACCGTAACGATTCCAAACACAGAGAATCAAAAAATTAACCTGGTTCACACTCGTAAACAAGGATTAAAAGCTTCACGAAAGAAATTCAGTGGGCACTTTTCCACGTATGCGCACATATGCACGTAAACTGTCAAACGACGCTAAAGCTGATAACGGTGGAGGCTCTTGTCACTTCCATTCCAAAACGGGCTTGGTTTAAGATAACACCGTATTATAAGGTCAATCGTAAGGTCACATCATGTGTAACCAAACACCTGGTGCTCTGTACTAAGGTACAGTAACCTTCCGTCTGCTTACTGGTGTTTCTTTCTTTACTTGCAGCAAATGACGTCAGCTTTTGATGTTAAAAAGCTTACCGTGACCAGCCCCCCCACTCCTTCATGCATTACTATCACACTTACATGTATATCTCTTTCTTCATGATGATGTGACGGCCCACGCCAATGCATAGATGCACAATCGTAAACCAATTTCAGCATTTTTTTTTTCGTTTTAGAACTTAATATTATTAATTAAACAAGGATATTGCCACGTGTGTGTGAGCAAGAGATACACTGTTTCACCCCCGTTAAATGGAAAATGTCCTAACGTGCAAGCATAATAAGTAGATGATGTAGTTTGTGGTAATAGATTGGTGATAAAGTGCATTCTAGATATCAATTATATGTAGATAAGACAATTCCCGGCTACCGTTTAAATTCCACGTGCTAGAACATACGCACTCATGCACGCACACACACACTCGAAACACCTACCAAAATGCTGGTGCAAATTGAAATATGGACGCACACAGATAATATGAAAAAACAGTGAAACGCTTATACATACCCCCCTCCCCACTATAAAGTTACTACCGAACCCATGACCCGTGGCGGGTTTATTTAACAGGACCGTTAACAAAGCAATGAGTTGAACAGGTCACGATTCTAGACACACTTATCACGAACTACATAGATAACAAATGAAATACTGCCAAAAGTCTATTAAGATAACGTCCCCACTTCACACTACGCGAGACATCTCTAATTGGGGCGCGTTTCCATTTGAAAGCAAAATTGTGCCTGATTGTGAATGATCGAGGAAAACAATGCTAAAAATAAACCATGATCACCAATTTCACCTAATGAAATTTTACTTATACGACGGAAACTGTCAGTCAGATTCGTGATAAAGTGCACACATTTAAATTCCTTTATGATATCAATTACATGTAGATAAAAACAATTCCTGGCTTCCCTCTAAAACGCACGCTCTAGAACACAAGTGCACACAAACGCACACGCATACAACATCGTGAAATGTCTTTTAAGATAATGTCCCCAACTTCAAACTAAGCGAGACATCGCTTACTGAAGCGAATATGCTTGTTAAAGAAAAAATAGTTTCTATTTGATTGAGGAAAAATAAATGCCTTGAGCTGGGCATATCGTCACCAATATCAACAAAGGAAATTTTTATTTTTTCAAAAGGAACAATTAAACTTCAAATAAACAAATTTTGATTTCATAATTTTTATTATTTTAATTCAACGTGTTAATGAATATATTAAATAATGATATCAGACGATTATGAAATTAAAATGATGCTCGTCACCGCGACATGAAAGTCACAATTTCATAACAAACACAGGTTAGAAAAAGCAACGTCAAGGTCGACTTGTTTCTTTATCTTATAGAGGGCACAGAAACGCTGTAGTAACAAAGCCAAGCCCGGGAGTACATAGCCTAATACGGTGGAGAGAAAATAAACAGTGGCCTACATTTGAAAGTGGCGGCTTCCGTGTCATATTGAGTAATGCACTGCCAGCGACCTACATCCGCCTGTGAATCATACTTTTATTTGACGACCCCAGTGTCATTATCAGTAGCGAAAGCAAAAATAGAAGGTAAGGGGTTTGAAGGCTGACTCTATGCAGACGTACGTAAGTTTATAATATTATTCTTGGTTATTAGTTGTATGTGATTGTTGTTTGTAGGGGTTACTTTATACGTACCCAGTATATAAGGTGTATGGTATAGTCAGATTTTTTATACGGGTCTGGCCTGAAACTCGTCTCACTCAAAACGTTTCGGAAGTTGGCAGTCGGAAGTAGACCTCAAAATAAAAATTATCGGTCTCACACATTTTTACATTACCCCCCCCCCCTAGATAAAATAGACTATTAAGAACTTCATATTTATTCTTGGTCAAAGTAGATAAAAAATACCAGCATTCAAGTAAAAAACAACCTTCAACTTAATTTATGCTTGTCAATCAGGGACCTGCAATATGTTTACGCGGATAGGGTGAAAGGCACTCACATTATTTTATTTTTAATGAATACTAGTACATGGGCAGAAGTCTAATTACTAGATGTACATGTATGTACATGAACTGTACATGTGGTAGGCCTACTGGTAGTTAAAGCCAACCGGGTTCGGTGGGTAACTAGAGACTGTCCTCTGGCTCTGTTATCAACATACGTGCCTCTTCCGTAGTGGGACGCCAGAAGAATGCTGATAACACGTGTTAGTTTCCACCCATATGTGACCCTTAGAAGAAGAAAAATTCTTCCTTGTTCAGGGCAATATCAATTTGCGAGTTAGTTCCTGTTCCTGGTTCAGATTGCACCGAGTCTTCCAGGCCGTATGAGCGAATTTCACATTTCAGTCGCGTTATGAACGTGTCCTCTCTGCCGCCATAGAGATTCAACATGATCAGGTTTAACATTATACATGTATAGTTTTAATATAAACCTACTTTTGCGTAAGGCTGGTATTTTATAATGTATTAGTGATGTCCCGTTCACGTGTGGAGGAAAGGAGAGGGAGAATTTTTGCTCTTAGAAGCTAACAAAAAATAAAAAAGAGAAAGAAATAAAGAAAAAGTAAAGAAAAAAGAACATTTATCACATATCCAATAACATGCTACAATTACAATGTCAACTTCCGCCGGGTTTTAGTTTATTGACACTCCATTTGAGTGGTATACCCCCTGTAATTATTCATAACGAATTAGGCAAATTAACCGCAGTTATTTCACAAAAAAGCGTTGATCTACTAAACTTGGGTACTGTAATTTATCAAGTATTAACAATTCATGCTTTCTATACTGTGTCTTATTTTTTTCTCTTCTTTCACTTTTCAGTCCACTTCTACAATGCAGGCCACCCGACCGCAAATGATTTTGTGTAAATAACCTGGTTACTATTTAGAAATGAAGACAGGGATTCCTTGCTCTGATCCCGTATCAACAATAATCACGTTCTTTTTCACAGCATTGCTATGGAAGCAGAATAATGCAAGTAGGTGATAACCTTTCATTATAGGCACAAAAGCAATAATCTTATATTCCTGGGAATTTAATTTTTTTTTCTACAATCACTGAGGGACACATACAAGTATATTTTATCCATAACCATTCTTAAGCCCCTGTCACAGTTATCATGCACATATAAAGTCATTTCGTGTTCATTGTTGATTCGATGTTTAGGGACCATTCCCAGAGCCTATCGTACTGACTTTGGATCGATCTACCCCCAAGGGGATTCTCACTGAATTGCTATCAACTTAAGCTGCTTAAATGTCTGTCTAAAGCTGCTAAGGTGATAAACTACCGGAGGCTGAGCGCGCAGTTACCCTCTAGCTGATTCGGTGGGCGTGACAGACATTTAAGGCACTTAAGTTGATAGCAATTTAGTGTGAATCCCCATGGAGGTAGATTGATCTTGTTGGATCGATCTAGGCATGGGAACCCAGTCTTAGATTAACAATAATTCTAAATATAGATTCATTTAACATTATTATTTATTAAAAGTAAACGAGTGGAAAATTGTTTTTCCAAGTGGAACTTTATTATAATCATCAGTCAAGCACCTTTAAAACTAAAAATAGCAATTACTAGATGTATCTGTTCTCACACACACACACACACAAACACATAAACTAAATAAATTTTAAACCTTCGGTACTGCCGCTCACAGCACCATCTCACGTTCTTCAACTGATCTAGTTAATATTTGGTACAGAAGAAAATCTACAACTTGGCAGGGAGCGAGAATGATGTCTAACTTCTCAAAAAATGTTTATAATGTTTATTTTAAATAACACAACGAATTTTTTTGCGTATACTTTCGCGATCTTAACCAATTTTCACTTTAAAAAGAGAGTGGGGTGACACAGTGCGTAAAATGCCCCAAAACTAGTTATTTTATATCACCAATATTTTCTTTGTCACAAAAGATGGGTTGTTTTTTATACTTAGAGCATTCTCAACAGCGGACTAACAAGTCCGCGGATCAAATATGGTCGACCAAGAAGTTATAAAGAGAAGGAGTAGAAACAAGGGGTTTCCTTTCATCCTATCCTCGTAACGGGCTTAATCCTAATAATTACCCAGCTTGTGGTCTTAGGGAGAGCTTGTGCCTAATACATATTCAAAAGACCGTTCACGTGGGTTGCTTCAGCCAATGGGGATAAAGCTTCGCGAAGTCTCTAATAATCTCACAGAGAAAACATGGTGGGATTACAGAAAGGTGTAGAGAGAGATTTCAAGCCTGGACGCAACCATTTTGGGAAATAAAACTCAAATCATGCGAGATACACCTTCATTTGATCTAGAGCCGATCAGTTATACAAAATTTAGTTTCACATCAAGAATGTATGAGAACAATTTCACAAACCCACCTTCAACGCTAAAATTTGCACCTGTAGAAGTCTCATATTTATTTTAAATTATTTTTGTCGTGTAAAGGCGTGTAAAGGAAATTTACCTTCATCTAGGAATGACACATTCAATTCACAGCCGTGTACACAAAACAGTAGTACTTGCAATTTCCGTATGCCAGCCTCGTTTCTTTCTTTTTTGGCACATTATTGCTTATATACCAGGTAGAGCTTAAACAGGAAAATTGGGGAAATGAAAATAAGTTATTGCACTTAGTATGATTCTAAATAAAATTTCATTAATACATATTTTTGTTTATATCTTTGTCTATTACATGAGGCCAACTAATAGTAGACTGATAGTTTAAATTCATTAGAAGAAAAAATCAAAGAAATATTTTTATTGATTGATATTGCTTTATTTCAACATTCGAGCAACTTGTATAATATCTAAAACAAAGTACCAGCAATGAAAATATATCAATATTGTTACACCCAACAGTGATTAAAGCAATACAAAAATGGTTAGTTTTTATTTTGATGTGGTGATTATTTTATTTTAAACTTTAGACAATTAGCCAGTGAACACTAAATTCCCTTTTAAAACTCGGACCACTAAATTCCCTTTTAAAACTTGCACCTCTTGTGCACTATAGTTTAATATTAGTGGTGGTAAGAAAACAGAGCCTTGTGCCTCATCAAGTTGCTGCTGGAAACAATCATTTTGCCAGCAAAACTAAAGATCTTTCACCTGCATTCTCTTCAACCTGAAATGAGTAAGTGCGGAATTCATTACAAAATATAACTCTATATCCTAAACGAAACTCTGCAAACATCATATTGCAATAAAAAATTGAAAAAAAAAATTCCGAGAGTTCCCTGTCATCAAATTTTGGACCCACCATTTTGAAAAAGTCCCATGAAAAGTTGTTTATTTGAAACGATGTTTTTCATCTAAAGGATTGATTCATTTAATACCAAAGTGATGTATTGTAATGATGCACGTCCTTAACTAACCAGAAAAACATAAATTATATGCATACACCACGTTAAAATTACCAAAAATTGTCCCAAACTGTCACCCAACTGTCTCTAACCAATTTAGGGACCCGCCATTTTGAAAAAGTCGGATGAAAAGTTGTCTATTTGAAACGATGTTTTTCATCTAAAGGATTGACTCATTTAATATCACAATGATGTATTGTAATGGTGCACGTGCTTAACTAACCAGAAAAACATAAATTATATGCATACACCACGTTAAAATTACCAAAAATTGTCCCAAACTGTCACCCAACTGTCTCTAACCAATTTAGGGACCCGCCATTTTGAAAAAGTCGGATGAAAAGTTGTCTATTTGAAACGATGTTTTTCATCTAAAGGATTGACTCATTTAATATCACAATGATGTATTGTAATGGTGCACGTGCTTAACTAACCAGAAAAACATAAATTATATGCATACACCACGTTAAAATTACCAAAAATTGTCCCAAACTGTCACCCAACTGTCTCTAACCAATTTAGGGACCCGCCATTTTGAAAAAGTCGGATGAAAAGTTGTCTATTTGAAACGATGTTTTTCATCTAAAGGATTGACTCATTTAATATCACAATGATGTATTGTAATGGTGCACGTGCTTAACTAACCAGAAAAACATAAATTATATGCATACACCACGTTAAAATTACCAAAAATTGTCCCAAACTGTCACCCAACTGTCTCTAACCAATTTAGGGACCCGCCATTTTGAAAAAGTCGGATGAAAAGTTGTCTATTTGAAACGATGTTTTTCATCTAAAGGATTGACTCATTTAATATCACAATGATGTATTGTAATGGTGCACGTGCTTAACTAACCAGAAAAACATAAATTATATGCATACACCACGTTAAAATTACCAAAAATTGTCCCAAACTGTCACCCAACTGTCTCTAACCAATTTAGGGACCCGCCATTTTGAAAAAGTCCGATGAAAAGTTGTCTATTTGAAACGATGTTTTTCATCTAAAGGATTGATTCATTTAATACCAAAGTGATGTATTGTAATGATGCACGTGCTTAACTAACCAGAAAAACATAAATTATGTGCATACATCACGCACTTAAGAAGAAAAAAGTCCTAAACATGGAGGTCCCGCTGAATCGGCCTCAGATCTTCGAGCTAACGCTGCTTTCTGCACTGACAAATTTGACTGACAGCCACCGTATGAACATAAAACAATGCTCAAAGCAGATTATCAACTCTCACTCACCTTTATATCGATCGACTTGGCGTTTTTCTAAGTATAACTTCCAAATATTCGCATTAAACATGAATAAATCAAGACGTATACGCACTGGTTCAGCTTCTCCGTCTTGAGTCACGCGGAGGCGAGCGGAGGATTAGACCAGTTACGAGGATCGAATTTCAAAGGACGCCGCTTTGAAAAGAATGCTGCGATCTGATTGGACGAGAGAGATAATTGGTGTCCCGTTTCTACTCCTTCTCATTATAACTTCTTGGGTCGACTCACTCGAATGCTTGTTGCGTAATCCCCACGGGGAGTGTCTGTTAGGAGATTAGACGGCAAGATTTTAGGTTGGCTGCCATATTTGATCTAGTTACTGACTAGTCACTGTTGTGATTGAGGCCCAAGATTCGCCCGTTTGAGTTCACTGCACATTAGTCATGATGTAATGTCATCTTCAGATTGTGAAGTGCAAGCCGTGGCAAATGCTACACGTTCATCTCAACAGACTCGAGTTGCATACGGGGCATGGGTCACCTACACCTGTCAATTACCTTCCGTGCACCTGGCTGGCGACTTACAGAGGCGATGTATTAGTGAATGGGATAACGTTCAACGCAGATATCTGCACTACTTGAGTGGGAATGCCCCTGTGTGTGGACGTACGTATATGTCATTGCAGTGAGCCATCTATAACAGTCTAGCAAGTATACATCCTGTACGTCTAACCTGCGATATTATGCAGTCTATTGGTACATGTAATAAGATATGATTTTACAGATTGTTTATCTGTCATTCACGAGCACTCATATTCTCAAAGTATACTTCCAAATTCTATTGCAAGACGGAACATCAACACTACACAGCATAAAATAAAAAATTGGTGCTAATGAGCACTAACTTTGAACTCTCTCGTTTTTTCACTTTCAGAACCAAATTTTGTTGTCAGCGTTTACCCATACCATAATGCCCGTGGGGCCCAACCAGTGAGTACATCAAGCCTTAGACAATGCCTGGAAAGCTGTAATAGGCCTACGTCTCCGCGATGCTTTGCCGTTGACTGGGACATCGGTACTAGTGCCTGCTGGCATCACTCGATCACCACTGCCTGTAGGAGGCCGCGTGCTTCAAACAACGTTATGCATTATAAACTGAAAACCTGCGGTAAGTTAACCCATGAAGTAGACATAGACAGAATTCTGTTTAGGATACACTTATATCCGTTTACTCTTTTTAGTATAAAATTATACCACGCATGTTTTCTATATTAAGTCAAAGGGTTAACAACTGTTCGTTTTTGCGGGAAAAGTGCCATTAATGGATTTTTCTGGGGAAAATTCTTACAAATGGTTAATGTATCCGTTACGACATTCAAAGTTAGTCCATGTTTTTTAAGTTTGGTTTTTGTAATAATCTTTACGGTTATTACGGAGGGTAGTCATCTGTAAATGCCACATGGTCCGATGGGATGCACATATTCTAGAATAATTGCGATAACCGTCGTTTTGGTTGCAAAATGGAATTTATTAAAGTTTTGTGAGTTTTTAATGTGAAATATTAATCTCATTCGAAGAATTGTTATCCCTTAAACAACCGAAATAGCACAATTTAAGTGTACAGGTTTGTGCATACGACATCAGGATTTTTTAATTTGTGTTTCCTTTCTTCCCAAGCAACATTAGACTTGCATATGTAGGGGTGTTTCTAAAGAGAGCAGTTTTTTACAATATCGTTGACCCCATGGGAATACATATGTAAATGTTTTAACTTTTTTATAGATCCTATTTGTTTTATTTCTTTGAATTTACTTTATACATTTGAGTACAACATACGCGTGGTCGATTTTCTTTCAGTGTATAAATATTTGTTTTGGTGGCGAATATGTCTGTCAATGCTTTTTCAAATCGGTCAAACAAAACTTTTAAGTGCTTAAATGATATTCACAATACATTCCAGTTACGTGCAGTGCGACACCATTTGACACCCGCTACATCTACGCTGTATCTCGAGCACGGTGGCCTGGAGAATACCTAACGTACAGCTGTCAGTCTGGCTACAGTTTCAGAGATGGAGTCATTACAACAACCAGAACTGCCATCTGTCAAAATAACGGACACTACAGCACCCTCTCTACGTGCTACAGGACGTGTCAACCACCGGTGACCGGTGACAATATTCACGCCAGTAAAACAGGGACTATATACGGCCATGACGTCATCACTTACACATGTTCCACTGGGTTCGAGCTGCCGTCTGGTGAGAGAACGGTGTATGTCCTCTGCCAGCCAAATGGCGTGCTAAATACCACGTACATTCCAAGCTGCCAGCGCGTTAGATGCCATCTCAATAACCTCGGCCCTAATACTTATGCCGACGACTCTTATTTAAACTATGCATCTTCAAGTGATGTGTATTGTAACAAAGGATATCAATTTCCAAATGGTGCCACTTCACTCAGAGTGAACTGTCAGCCAGACGGTGGTCTCTCTCCATCCGTCCCTTCCTGTCAACTGATATATTGTGCTATTCCATTGGTTCCCAATGCTATAACAAGCAATATCAGTATTTTCCCCTTTAATCAAAGTATTACCATCCAGTGCAGACAGGGTTTTCAGTTCCCAAGCAATACGACGACTGCGGTGATAAAATGTGGCGAAAACAACAACTTCTCCCCAACTGTACCAAACTGTGTGAGAAGGCAATGCCACATTCCGGCAACAGATCAGTGGTTCGATCAAACTTCTATTTTAACACCAGCCGCAGCTTATTTCTTTGAGGACTTTGTAGATGTCAACTGTCTTAAGGGGTACTCTTTCCCAAATGGTGCGTCCCGAGATAGAGTAACCTGTGGTGCAAACGGGTCATTTACCCCTCAGTGCTCCAGGAGGAGGTGTGTCCTAGAGACTAACGACCGTGTATTGTACAAGCCAGGACCTTATTATTATGGAGACACCGTTAACCTGACATGTCAGCCAGGATACACGTTCCAAGATGGACAATATTCTATGCTCATTTCTTGTGACGAGTTTGGTAGTTTTGGGAATATCTCCATGTTCTGCAAAAGTATGTTTTCCATTTATAAAAAAGGAAAATTTGGCATTACAACTCATAACGAATTCTAGCCTTTTTTAAATCATTTCATTTTAAAAAATATAAAGAATAACCAAAGCAAAAGATATTGATAACTGAGACTTCACGCGCACAGTATGCATGTACTGGTATTTCCCCATATGAGTTATCACTTTTGTTATCACTTACTTTTCACTGTCATTTGAAATGTTAGTGTTTTCATTAAGAAATTACAAATTGTTTACTCTCACTGGATTTTATCATATTTTAGGTCAGCCCGAAATGTTACTTGCCAACGAGCAGACTGCTGCACAGAAAGCTGGGGTAATAGGGGGCGTTGTTGCTGCCGTGACTGTTCTGCTTGTTCTTATTGTGGCTATTGTGTATCTTGTAAGGTAAGGCAACTGCAGAGTGCCACAGTTTGTTAGATCTCTCTCTCTCTCTCTCTCTCTCTCTCTCTCTCTCTCTCTCATATACACGCTCACACACACACACACACACACAAACAAACACACACATGTACAGATTAACTTACGAACAGTCAGCATCGCCATCAAAACTCTTTGTTCGCTTTATTTGAAAACAGGCGAAGCAGGGGAACTGCCCAAACTAACAAGAAGAACACAGCCCAGACTAAAATGCCGGACCAAAATGCAGACTATTCCGAACATTTAAATGCCAATGAGCACATCGCGGACTTTGCCGGAGATCCGGGCTTTACGCAAATTGAAGTATATGAACCGTCAAGTCAAGAACAAATAGACCCACAATATGAAAATACATTCGGTGTGATTGCGGCTACATCGGACATACCACACGATGACTCTGGTTTGTATGCAGTTCCAGACAAGCGAAAGAAAATGATATCAAGTTACCACGATGAGGGAGTAGATAGCGACAACGATGGCTTTTATGACCTGGCAAAAGACCCGGATGTTGCTGATGACGTCGTCTTTGTTGATAATGACATTTACGAAGCCGGCGATTCTGAGAACGATGACGTCTGAGATACGAGAACAACGACTTTCATTAAAAAAGAAAAAAGAAACGATCTTCTCAACGACAAATCGTCTTTACGTCCTATTATCGCTATCAAAGACTTGTCTTTCTGACCGACACGTGCATTTTAAATGTCCTTGTTTTGTAATGATTGTTTTTGTGATATAACGACTGTGTGATTTAACACTAGAGAGCATTCCGTAGGAACAGTTTATAAATATATTATTATATTAACATTCAATAGTTTACACCCTTTTGCGGTTAAGAACATGCTACCAAAGATATAAGAGACTTTAGTTAGAATAATGCATTTTATTTTTGATGTATCTTGTCATTTTACATTTATGTCATTAACACTGATTAGCAGGAATTTCATGCAACTAATTAAATGAAAGATGCAATTAATAATTATATCCATGCACGTGTTTGTTATCATTGGGTAAGGTAAATAATTACATTTTTTTGCATATCTCGACCTCTTACTCTAGCGAAACAGGCGTTTTAAGAGACAAAATGGGTCAAAGAGTAATGTGAGCTTTTTCTTTTAAATACTATTTAGGTGAGTAAACGCCCCATTTTGGAAAGGCAGACAAAGCCTGTGTAACTATATACAATACAATCGGAATCAGTTTTAATTATACATGTACATATACCGCCGGTAGTGCACATAGAACTAATGAGACATACTAGAACACATAGTTTCTTTATCACGCCCATACAAGTATCATTTTCTCAATTTTACTGAACCTTTATGTCCCTTAAATTCCTTTCCTCTAGCAGCTTGTTGGCCTCCAGGCTGCGGTCCCTAAACATGCGTTTAATTTGCGTTAATCAGACCCTGCCTCTACTAGTCCCGACTCTTCTTTTTTATGACATATCCTAAAGGATATGTTTTTCTATAGCTAGTTCGTGGAGTTCGATTCACCAATTCTGCATATAAGTATTGCACTATATAGAATATACATGTACATATTAGAATATATATATATACCGGTACATGTACTTCCCTAGCACAAAAAAGTGTCACTCCTAACGCAATGCGTTAGTGATTCAGACAATCATGTCTCGAAACAATGTGGTTTATACAACTTTGAAAATCCACTAAGACTGTGGAAAACAAAATATATGTGACCAACCGGATGAGCTTGTGGTGTCCGCCACCAGTGTCCGCCTCCGGAGCGGGAGGACGTGAGTTCGACCCCGTCCGGGGACATACCAGTGCTTTATAAACGGTAGGCTACACGCATGCTACCTGCTTGGCATTCAGTACTTGAGGGTTGAAGCAGGGGCAAATTCCTGGTGTGGCAGCGAGAGTGTCACCACCCAGTGTGTATGTTGACTAGGTGTCCATTATATATCCATTATATATCCATTATATACATAGTATATCCATGTAGACCTTTAACCCAATGGAGTGCAATTTCGTAATAAGGTTATGATTATTATACTATATATGTATATACATTTGCAAGATAAAGAAACCGGTTTAAATTACGGAGTTTTAGACAAGATTAAAAAGAAAATCAATGACAATGATAATGGTAACGACTCCAAGCATTATTTTTACTTCATACAATGTTATTTCTTATAATAAAAAAGATGTGTCTGCCACATATTTCCATGTTAAAATTAAAACATCCTCGAAAAATGATTTCCAATTGATAAAAAATAAGTCATAATCATCCATGACAAGGATGAAAGTTTGGGTCCTGATAAAAAATTAGCCATTAGTCAAATCAAAGAGCACATTAGAACATATATAATCACAGGAGTCATACATGTAGCAACAAGTTTAACTGAATAATGTAAAACCTTTTATTATACAGACTTAACCATCGCCCCTTAACAGCAATGTTAACTCAAACTCAACTCAAATCACAGCTTTTATATAATGGGAACATTACGTGTATTTATAACTGCTTCCTTAGTCAATACAATGCCAGTAATGGTCTGACGCTACATGTACTTTAACATGTAGAGGCAGGCTGAGGTAATGGTAGATTATGGCATATTCACCTTACTATGCCCGTCAACGGCATCTTATTATGCCCAATTCTTTACCAAATGACTATAATATTTTATTTATCAAAATAAACTTAAACTTCTGAATTATACAAAAATAAATTTTAAATAAACATGTTAAGTAAATAAATATCTATGTAAATTACAATCAGTTTTTTACAAATTGTACTTGATTAAAATTAATGTAAAAATTAGTTCAATATCATGATATGCAAAAGATAAGACTGGACTCAATTTCTCTATAAATGCAGCATGATTGAATTCTATTACGGGTTTGAGCTGTTCATAATTTTAATTATGAACAGCTAAAACAGTTAAAACCCAATATGTACATACAGGTAGGATGTACATACATGCAAGCTGACTCAGTGAAAGGGTACATGTACCAGTACGGGGTTAATGACTGAAACACTGGCCCGGGGGGGGGGGTCTGTATCTTTTCAGTGATTTGGCTTACATAAATTTTGATAAGATAAAATAAAATATGTCACGAAACATTAGGCACATTTAGAGGGTAAGTTTGATAATGACGGAATGGGTCATTTTGCCTTTACAAAAAATGTCATCCCTTCACGATTCTGTCACAGTTAAGTCCTATAGGATGCAAATCGTACCGACAACATAATACTCGGTCAACAGTGAAGATTTCCCCTATTTATTTTCAGTCTACAACGTGAATGACTGGCCCGGCTGCAATGGCAGTAAAAATTGGAGCGGGTAGTTGATTCCTGAAAACCAGTCATTTACTGGTCTTACCCGGCCAGTGGATTTTTTCTGATGTCACATGTACTCCAATTCAGCAAAACGTTAAAGTCTTTTTTCATAATTCTTTGAAATTTCCTTGGTTTAGATGTCTTATTTGTAAAAGAAAGACTGTTTAATCTAAATGTGTTAATTTAATTCAAATTTTTTTTTTGGAAAATTGGAGCCTGCCAGTAGATTCTCAGACCCTGGTGGCCCGGATGGCCTGTAAGTTGAAAAGTATTCGGCACAGACAGCATTTTACATGTACAAATGCGATTGTTTTGATCAATGGAGAGAGTTCAACACACACAGGCCTGTTATAGCACCGAGCACGTTAAGTAGCAGTACCGACGTTCCATTCGTCTAACGCACAATATATCGGTGTTGGAGTGAGGAACAATGGTGGGTCGTGCGTTAACTTGGAAAACGTACGAAAAGCATTTCAAAACTGTGAAATCGTGCGGAAACAGCAGTAAAGCTGCCTTGCATATGAAGTTGAGGAGGTTTGCCGTATATTTTATACTACTATCGGGCACATTGCACTTCATCGATCAGTGATGACATTTTACGATCATATCATATGGCGTCTTCTTCCGGGTTGTTAGGCTGCATTTCAGTGTCACCTGTCGCGGGGGAGAGTTGTCTGTAATATGCCGAGACACACACCAGGGCGTAAAGCTGAAACACGATAGTAAGCCAAATGATACTCTAAAACAGGACGTCTACTAATGATGGCTATAAATACGACTCCTTTTAAAAATTCCTTTAAAAATGAGGGACGATGCATAATACTAAAAGGGCGCAATCAGAAGAAGCTGATCGGAAGACCAACAGTTCTGTGGATCAGTTTTAGTTGCGACTGCACTCAAATTAAAAATGCATTCAGTATATACACTCACTCGCGCGCGCGCAAGAGAGAGAGAGAGAGAGAGAGAGCACTTACATCGATAAGAAGTAACGCCAAAAATAGAAAGAATAACACTGCCGGAAGTAATCTGCTTAACGTCCAGGCTTCATGAAAAAGAATGAAAAAAAGTATTATGCACAGATCAAGTAATGAAATCTACATAATCAACAGAGTAAATTTTAAAAGTTTCAGCCATCTGTAACATGTGGCAATTCAATAAGATTTCACAAAAATATACAAGAAGCAATTCGACCTGAACTTTTTTATGATAATTTCAGACTTCATCAAGATCATTTAATTTAATCCTTGTCATTTGGTATATTTTTAAAACTCTTGTATCGCTTCTATCTTTACATAATTTCGGCATAACAAATTAAATCATAACCATTTAATGAGATTGTGTATGAAATATATAAGGGCTGGAGACCTATATACTATATGAAATTAATTACTACATGTACCACTTCATAAAGACTTTAACTGAAGGACCGTTGTGTTATAGAATGTTACACTTGTGAATGTTTCACTTGCGTGTCTGTGCGAAGTACTAAGATACTGGACATAAAATAAGAAATCTACAAATGAAAAAGTACGGAGAAATCCTATAGCATATGTCATGTAATGAGCCATCAAGTATCTTGAAGCACACTGGACGTGCGTGTATTTAGACCAGGCAAGAAGTCATGGCAGTGATCATGTCTTTGTATACAGTCGTGGTTAGTATAAATGTTATACCTACCAATTGCAAGGAAGGATTGGATCAAGCTGAAGCCTTCCACAAAGACGAAAATCCCGTCCATAATCATCCATGGAATAAACATACCACGGATACCCTGGAATACGGTATATAAAAGTAAAAAATAATTTACAAAAATTAATATTTGGTGTAAAGTATTGACACCCTCCCCACCCCCAGCTCCTCTCCCCACCCCCACCCAACACATTGGACCCATTTTAGAAAGTGGATTTTGACAACTGCGTACTGACACTAGAGCACTTGCTATCTGTTTGAAGATTTTTCTACTCTACATAATAAATTATTATAGCTTTGTGGAACTAAAAACAAATAAGCTCCGTTTTTCTATAAGCATAGACTATGAATAAAAAACTACACTGAACAAGATGCCTTACCACCGCTTTCAGATTAACATTTACAACGCAAAAAAAAAAAAACCTTTTCAAGCGGTGTTCTATTGCATTATTAAAGTTACAATTGGGTTCATATACATTGTCTATAAATAATACTGAATTTAAACAAACTAGTTCTCGTATGTCGTTTAAGAGTGACTCTGATCTGACCTTAACCACGCCTATGATGAGAAGAATGGAGAACAGGATCCACAGTGATCTCAGAGCGATTTTCGACCAGTAATTGTAGAACTCAAGTGCGTAAACAGATTCGTCACCTGGAAAAAAGGAACAAAGTGTCGGACATGATATTACATAAGACGTAGCTTTATCCGGTACGTTATTCATCACCAACCTACAGAAATTCTCGTGTTCGTCATTCATTAAATAACAGTGAATAAATAAATCAATCAATATAACCAAATGAATATTATCTCAACTGCCCGTCTGAGAATCACTTATAGACTTATTTACACTTACCGTTGGCTTGATATATCAAACTTAGCAGGTGGCCATACAGGCCCAGCGCTATGGTCCCTTTGATCTGAAACCAGACATAAACACTAAATGAAGTTCAAATTCTGATAGTTAATATAATTCGACGTTTTGATGTGAAATGAGACCGCAGCCATAGCTGACATGCAGTGCTGTGATTGTGGTATCGGATTTTCGAGCAGTGTGGCGGGAATGGTAGTCCGCTGGGAACCGTAGTCCGTTCCCAATTACTTTGTAACGGTGTCATTCGTCTCATATGCTTACCCCATGCTCCGACTAACCCTAACCTGCACTAAATGGACTATATGGACTACCATTCTTGTCGCACCACTACGTAGTCGTAGGGGGCGTGCAGGGGTCTATATATAGGGTTTAATCCGTCCCACCACAAGCAGTTTTTAAAACAAGCCGATCCAAAGTGCAAGAAGCTGGGAAGGGGGATTCAGAACAATGTCCAATTCTTTTACCTAATTTTCTTTTCACAAAACACGTACAATGTTACGTCGCTGACGTCATATAGGCCGACACTACAATAACCCGATGTTCACTACAAACACTGGGGGATATGGAAATAATTTACATGTATTTTTGTTGTTATGCCCCCTCTCCCTCTTCCACACCGATTCAACACACCTCCTGAAGGTGATACGTTTGATATGACAATAGAAAATACTCCGACAATTAAAAAACCTTATATCTTTCATCTCTACCGAATACATTTTCCGTAATTTAAAATAATTTATTCCAATGTTTCACTATTGTTTGTCGATTTTACTTACTATAGACCATATCGCACTTGCTATGGAGCCTTGTTTAAGATTCATACAGCGACAACACGTCTTCATGATTGTAATTACTAAACTAAAATTATTAACAAGAGATTAGCGATAAACGGCTTAATCTAGCACAATAACCTGACGAATGTTTACTGCACAACAATGCGTCCCTTTTTTATAACGCTCCAGGTATAGATCATATCCGGGGTTGAATTTCATCCGGTATTACGCAAAATTCACTGCGGTAATTCTAATTACTTAAATGGATTAGAATTATTAAAATAGATTTCCCCGAAACAAATGTAAATTCATCACCCCGGTTAGTACTGTGACGTCAGGTCGCTGGTTGGGGTACCCTAGACGATCATAACGGCACGTTTTTAGCCTATCCTTTATTTCTCTGACCTTGTTTATCATAACCTTCGGGCATGCAGTGTATTTCTTGATACGTCAACGTTCTCGGTGGATCATGCAATAATCTCAAGGCACGGCGGTCTTCCTGACAACGACTTAACATAAATTATTCATAGCGGTTGATAAATTAGGCAGTGTTTCAATGTTTATGGGCACGTACACTAACCAGCAGCAGGCTGTTGAAATAATATATAATCATGAACTTTTTAAGTCGGAAGTGGCTGACGATATCAAGTAAAGCCGTGTCAAATGTCACTTGGATATATATTTCTTCTTTGCAACTGCTGTAGTACAAGCTTAAGGGACCGGTTATTAATCTCGCGTTCACTGGTGTTAAGAAACCAAGGGCCGTATACAGATAGTCCGCCCACTATTAGGGTGCATTCCCAGAGATTTAGATCGATCCAGAGATTAAGATTTAGAACGACCTAACTCCCTGGGGGTTCACGCTAAATTGCAGTCAGCCGAGCGCGCACCATATTTAATTACCCCCTTACAGCTTTTAGTAGGCGGGACAGACGCTTAAGCCGGCTAAGCTGACAGTAATCTAGTGAGACTCTCCACAGGGATAGATCCATTTAAAATCTATGGAAATGGGGACTTAGATGTATGCAGCCAGTTTTAGTGTTACGTTGGTACACGTATATCAGGTACTGCATGAAAAATCTTTATTTTAATCGACTTTTTAAAAGTGAGTTTTAACTGTCGCTGCAAAGCGTACACCTGGCCCAGTATCTCGTAAGCATCGCGTACTGCGAATAGCGTTATCACATAGAGGCTACAATGTATTATATGGGGCGAGTATGGGTGAGTTATGGAATCGAGACGCTTGCGCACGGTCGCAATGCCCGTTGCTTTCGAGATACGGGGCCCTGATCCTATATTACATACATCTGACAGCCAAAAATGTAAAAAATAAAAGGTAACAAAATCTTTAAGTGTTGCCCTTGTCGCAGATTGGAGAAGTAAAGGGAGAAAAAATTGGGGTACTTAGAATTGAATGTTTTAATGTATTCATCGACTTACTGTGGTCCATAAAAATCAATGTTCAATTTCTTTATCAGAATCCGAAATTTAATTCTTGTCTTAAATTATTTATCAAGTTGGCTTTATTATTTGCGGTAAGAATTTTTAAATTTTAATTTAATAATGATTTTTTAAAAATTTTATGGGGATAGACGTCCATTTACATAAATTACACATTCAATTGTGTTAATTAAAATCATTTACGATGTTACCTCTGACATTTTTATGGATCCTTTTTAATCTTATTGTGTATTTCTTCATCAGTTTGTTGCGTTTCCTCACTACTTTCTCTCTTATTCTCTGTGTTTTGAATATATTAGCACACAAATAAAGCAACAAATCTAACTGTACATAAAGAAAAACATTTACTAAAGAGTCAGAAACCGACACCACTAAAATTTTATGAGTCACATTTTACATTAAAGAGTATATGCAGTTTACACCTGCGTTCTCGGTCAATACAGTAATGGATTTACTTTTTTCCAGATCTAGATGTCAGCGCAGTTGCTGGTAGATTATGTGGTAATGTTCAACTGACTATGCGATCACCATATGCATCTCACCATACTAAATACTCAAACCAAATTATTATGAGTACATGAGAAAATAAACTTAAATTTCTAATACATATTAAATTAATACAAAACATGTTTTATTAACCATTATCTATGTAATTAAAAAAATTGCCAACATTTAAAACATATATGGAAAAAAACATTTAAAGATATATGGGAAGAAAATCGCAAAATCCATTTAAACATATGCGTAAAATAAGACCCATGGCTTTATGAAATAAGTTCTACATGTATGTAGCGCTACGGCAAAAGTGGTCCATCCTTCATATATATATATATATATATATATATATATATATATATACAAACAGTATCGTAGACCATAAAACATGCCATTTCATAAATATATAACAATAATAAGCTCAGATACATATTGTTACTTATCCAATCTATGTGTCTAGATCTTGAATAATAAAACTCAAATGTGTACAAAAGGCAAATGTAGATTACCTCAAGTAAACTGCCTCAGTGAAGAGGTAAGGGACTCTCAACGGAAATATTTTTTGCAATGGATTACTTAATACAAATTTTAATAATACCAAAAGTGTATACCATGTGGTATATTTAGCAGATAAACGTAATAAGGAATGGATCTTCTACCGTAAAACATGTCATCCCACTCATGAATATATAACAATAATGAGCTGTGATACATATCGTAACTTATCAAATATTTGTGTTTAGATCTTGAGTAATTCGAGAATAATGCAATACTCTACATTATAAAAAAACAGAAAATATTACAAAAGTTAACTCTGACAAAGCGCCGCTGTTGGGAAGTTAATGCTATGGAAACAAAATAGTAAACAAACAAACGAACGAACAAACAAACAAACAAATAAATATATTAAAATCCCACTCCCTGTACAGAGATTTGTAAAAATAAATTTGCAAAAAGAGAAGAGTGAGGTGAAAGTGTCTGACAGCTGGCAAAGTTGGGCATACACTAATTTTGGGCGCGCTGAACTTCAGTGGTGGCATTTTCCTTTCAGATGGCGTGTCTTCCTGGGTAGCGAGGCTGCATTTCAATGCTTTCTGGCAAGGTGGAGAGTTGTCTGTAATGTGCCGAGACGCACACCATGGCGTAAATCTGAAACAAAAAAAAGACAGTTACTAAAACAGTGTATATATAAAGAAAACACACAAACACACACACACACACACACACACATATATATATATATATATATATATATATAGAGAGAGAGAGAGAGAGAGAGAGAGAGAGAAACTTACACTAACAAGAACTATTACCACTGCTAAAATAAATGCCACTACCGTGATTGGGTTGGTAAACACGAGAGCTACAAGAAAAAGTAGGAATAAATATTATTTACATACGAGGCCTTGGATTTACATACATAATCGACAGCATATCTATTTGATTAAAACCTTTGGCATAGCGTTCCTACATGTATATGTAGTACTTAACACTGGGTAAAAAATTACTGAACTTAAAAGAAAAATGTTTTGGGAGATTCTGTACTATTAGAAGTCATGTTTTGTATAAACGAATTTTCTACAATTACAGGTCATTCCTTTTTTCTTACCAATGACAAGGAAATACAGGATCAAATTAATCGCTTGCAAAACAATGAGAACCGCGGTCAAAATCATCCACGGTAAAAACATCCCACGGATGCCCTGAAATACGAAAACTAAAGGTAAACATAGCAGTCCTCCCTCCCGTGACATACACATTGATATATAACTGGGGTGAAATGATCCACAAAAAGGTTTTTTTGTGTTATGAAGCCCTCCGCTGTACCCCTACCCCATGCCCACCACACCCACACATCTTGTTTCCACAACATTGATCTCTTTTCGCAATCGGATATTGATAACAGCGCATTTTAATCGCTGCCTATTCGAGGATTTTCAATTTTTCACAACAGATTTCATTAAATCTGGCGCAAGTTCAATCAAAATACTAGATGTAGCTTTCTCCTGTTATGTAAGCTTTTCTTGGAATGCTAACTTGAAAACTTTGATGGCAGAATAAAACCTGAAACGGTGTCGTATTACCTTAGCTGACAATGTTTATAGCTATAAAGAGCATTGAATTAAAGAACTGACCATAACGACACCTATCATGAGCAGAATAGAGAATAAGAACCACAGCCCCGTCACAGCGATGTCCGCCCAATATAAGTAGAACAGATGTCCTAGAACAGAGGGGTCGTCTGAAAAAAAAAAGAGAGAAAATGTCAGGCATAATAATGGATAAGAGGTTATCTAGAACGTGATTTTTCAGAATGAATTGTGTTCGTCATTCATTGAACAAAAGTCCATGAGTAATTATTGTCTATTGAACAGTGGTCAAGAATCTTGAGAATCTTTTAAGAAACTTATTCATATAATTATAAACTTACCGTGGGCTTCATAAATTAAACTAATCTCATAGCCACGTAGGCCCAGCGATAAGGCCCCGATGATCTGAAACCAGACATAAATACAGACTGGACGTTTAAAATGGAATGTTTTAGTGCCAAAGGTATGTCTAGGTAAAATGTATTATTTATATCTAAAAAGTACATTGCAGTTATGATAATAGATAAATGTGTTGTGTTGTCAGGTGTGTCAGTAACAATTACCAGACTGCCTTCACTGGAGCAGTGCTGTATAACGTAATGTATGGTAATTTCTCAGGGTAGTGTTCTTAAGGCTGGCCAATTATGACTATGGCAGTGCATGGTCCAGTCAAAAAAGTTTCGATATGTTGGCAAAGCCTGCACAGAGGATTTTGGAATTTTGCATACAAGTAGCGGATGTTACCCTATGTAAACTGAATTAAGCAAAATGGCATATACATTGTACAGCATTGTTGCTCTGCGTCAGAATGGTGCAAAACAGGAAAACATGTATTTATATTTGCTTCAATATACAGTAAATACAATTACACTGAGAAGATTATAAATTGTTTTCATTTATAAATAGAAAAAATGGGGAAAATCGGAGAAAAATGATTTGGAAAAATATTACATATTAAATGTGCTACATGTAGTACTAGTTAGCGCCTATAGTCCCGCAATATAGCTGACGTGCAGCGCTGTGATTGTAGTATTCATGCCGGTGCATGCCGGTACATTCCCCTGACTACAATCAGTAGTCAGGGGTTTAAACCCCCCCCCCCCCCCCCCCCC
>NW_019775924.1:66564-78126 GCF_001039355.2 Lingula anatina | reverse complement strand
AAAACCCCCCCCCCCCCCACACACACACACACACTTTAAAACCAAGCCAACCCTAAGTAAAATACAAGAAGCAGGGAGCGGGGGCAGGGGAAGGAGCAGTACCCACTTCGACAAGCCTAATGTATATTTAGATATTGCATTGCCGGTCAACATCACAACCAACTGAAGCAAATTCTAGTACATACTCGGTGCATGCATTTTCGCATTTTCCTCCGCTGAAACTTTTTTCTTAATTGTTTTATCCCTAAAAAAATTAACTACCTACACGCCTGCCTGATGATGCATTTAACAAATGTAAAACGTCAGGGAAAGCTCTCGCACTGAATATTACTCCACATCTTTCATCTCTCTATTCATTTTTGTCATTTTTTAAATAAATTCATATAATAGTTTTACTTCTACACTTTGTAATTTTTCATACTTACCATAGACCATATCGCACTTGCAATGGAGCCCTGTTCCAGGTCCATACAGCCACAACACGTCTCCATAATTGTAAGAACCAACAAAATATTTCAGAAAAAGATATATCGACTAACGGCTTGATCTGGCGCGATAATCTTACGAAATGTTAACTGCGCAATACTGCGTTCCCGAAGTGCCCCTTTTGTGTAAAATTGCTATAATTCATCAAGCACGTGAGGCCAAATGCCGTGTAAAATGTGTCGCCCTTGGAGATAGCAGACATTAGAATAAGGAAAAGGTGATGTGCCAACGGACATTTAGCCTAATCATATACATTCTATTCACTACAAATTAGACAAGAATCGATTTGAAATTGAATTTGTTAAACAAATCAACAGTATTCCTCCTGGAAAACGGTTAAATCACGATTTTTTATACGCGTACTACAGATTTATGCCTTGCCATCTTGCTAAACTTTTCACTTAAAGATAAGAGCCCAGGAAAAAAAGAAAATCAAGAAACCCAACATACGCTCCCAAACCGTTATCTTATGACAGCATCTGTATATCTGTATCTGAAGACGAATGAAGTCCATGAACATTGTAAAATAATATAACAACCAGTATTATACAAAGACGTTTTTAGCCAGGGTATGTTTGTATACTGTATCAGGAGGCGCCAGCAATGATGCTAATGGATGAAGGCACTGTCACACCTAGCACACAGCACCAACTAATATTTCACAAAAAATTAAAAGTGCGTTGATCAGCTGTACTTGGGTACTGCTTTCTGTTGTTTAACACGTTTTAACACTAAAAGTACTCTACACCGCGTCCTATTTTATACTTTTTTCGCGATTTCAGCTCATTTGTTCGATGTAGGCCGCAAATGACTAACCTACTTCGTATTTAGAAATAAAGACAGGGATTCCTTGATCTGGCGTCTGACATCCCGGCAAATGTCTAGAATGAGTAACTCATTTTGAAATACCTTGCGTCTACTTTCGCGGTATCGCAGGGTTTTAAAAAAAACTTCGTTACGTGTTTCATCGCAGGTCATCGTTTTTAGATGTTTGATGTTTTTGTAATATTTTAGCCATTAATTAAAATCTTTGATTCAGTTACATCTATGATAAGCTACATTAGACGATATGCGGACAGTGTACAGTTAAATGTTTTACAGGAAACACGGCAAAACTGCATTCTCTTAGAAAGTAATTTGGAAGAAATATCCTTGAGGTTATGGACAAAATGTGTCAGTAAAATAAACGTGGATCCCAGCGCAGCCTAGTTATTGTTAGTATTAATATATTGCAAATATTATTCAAACAGGTGAAATCTCGCGTTCACAGGTGTTACATGTAGGAAACTAAGAGACCGTGTAACAAATGGTCATTCGTCTATTAGATGCATACAGGTCAGTGTGAATGTTGCTTTGGTACAGGTATAATAGAAACTGCATGAAAAATCTTTATACTAATGGACTTTTTAAAAGTGATTTTTAAACTGTCCTTGCAAGGCGTATACCTGATCCTTTATCACGTATATCTGGCTGACAAAAATGGAAAAATAACAGGTAACAAAATCTTTATGTGTTTCTCCTGTCGCAGATTCGAGAAGTAAAGGGAGAGAAAATTAGGTTATTAAGGATTGAAAAAAAATGTGCGATTAACGCAATAAGCTGACGAAAGAAAAGACAATAAGATAAAAAAGGATCAATAAAAATGTCATAGGCAACATCGTAATTTATTTTTTAATTAAAATATTTTCGTGTTATTGTGTAAAAAGCATCATTTTAAGATTTAAATTAGCAATTCTTATCACAAAAATAAAGCCAAATTCATAAAATAATCAAAGACAAGAATGAAATTTTGGATTCTGACAAAACAATTGAACATTAATTTTTATGGACCACAGTAAGTCGATGAATACATTAAAACATATCACCACACAAATAAAAGCAACAAGTCTTTCTGTATATAAAGAATAACATTTATTAAACAGACAGTAAGCCAACACCACTAAAAGCTGAGTCACATTTTGCATTAAAGAGTATATGCAATTTATAACTGCGTCCTACAGTGATGTATTTAATTTTTTTCCAATCTAGATGCCAGCTGAGTTGCTGGTAGATTATACGGGCATGTTCAGCTGACAACGTGGTCAGCTGTATCTCACCATACCATACTTGATACTTAACCAAATGATTATGTGTTCATGAGAAAATAACCTCAAATTTCTGATACATGTTAAATTAATAAAAAAAAAACGTTAAATTCACATTTATCTACGTAATTTACAAACTTCACAAACTTTCAAAATTATCTAAAAATGTTTTTTAAAATCACAATGGTCATTGCACAATACGTGCAAAATAAGCCCCATTTCTTTATTAATGCAAAATAAACTGCATTGTAGGATACAGCTTGTCAATTCTGCATGTACAGTACATGTACACACAGTGCCATACACTTCAGTCCGATCCAGGGGAAGGGGGCTTGGGGGGGGGGGTAGGTTACGTGCTACTTGCCCCTATTGCTTTGGAGGTATGAAAATATGGCCTACATTTTCTAACGCCCCCACCCCACCCTCCCAAACACACCACAAATTAAAACAAACGAAACGAGACTAACACAAACTAATCGTCACACGTAATTTTTCATCATTTTGTCTCTATTCAACCAGCCTATGAAAAAAAGAACCTCCGGCCGCGGTACAGTTCATTAATATTTATTAGATGTGATCATCTCAATATGTACAAAAGGCCAACGGAAATTACCTCATGTAAGCTTCCTCAGTAAAGAGGTACAGACAAAAATATCAATTTTTTTAAGTGAATTACTTATCACAATAAGTTCAAAGGCGTATACTATTCTAGAATTATCAGGGATATTCAGCGCATACACTTTATAAGGAATGGATTCTCTACCGTAAAGCATGTCATCCCTCCCATGAATATATCACAATAATGAGCTAGGATACATACATGTATCATAACTTATTCAATCCATGTGTCTAGATCTTGAATAATTAAACAAAAATGAAATTATCTAAATGGTAATAATTCAGGTAAAAAAATTACAAAAATATACTCTCTGCCAAAGCTCGGCTGAGCTATGACGTTATTGCTGTGCAAAATATATATAAAAAGAGATTCACCAAATCTGTGACCTCGTGAGGTGAAAGTGTCCGATAGTTAACAAAGTTGGGCGCACACTAATTTTGGTCGTAATGAACTTCAGTGGTGGCATTTTCCTTTCAGATGGCGTGTTTTTCAGGGTAGTGAGGCTGCCTTTCAATGCTTCCTGTCACGGTGGAGAGTTGTCTGTAATGTGCCGAGACACACGCTATGGCGAAAATCTGAAACACAAAAATAAGAACGCAATTACTAAAACAGTTTTATTATAGATTCAGCATTTTGAAAAACGAAGATATGATACATAATCATGAAAAACCATTCAACATTAAAATGTATATAGAAAGAGAGAGAAAGAGAGAGAGAAAATGAGAGAGAACTACAGGTAGCACTTACATTAACAAGAACTATCACTACTGTTAAAATGAATGCCACTGCCGAGATTGGGTCGGTAAACAAGCGATCTACAAGAAAAAGAAGGAATAAATATTATTTATATTCCAGGCATTAAATTTTACCAAACGAACACAGTTCATCAACAGCATTTGTGTTCAACTCTGACCGTCTCGTACACGTTATGCCTTTTCTCAAAATGTTACATGTACAAAACAAAATCTTCAAGGGGCAAGGGGACCCGAAAGGTAATGATAATTCCAGATACTGTTCCAGATCATTCCAGTTTTTATCATATGGAGCACTTTTGAATCGATTTTATATCGCCTCTACATAGCCTCTACATAAAATGTTAAAGTGGATAAATGTAACACTTTGGCATGGAGTAGGGCCTACTATGTTGTAGTCAACACTGGGTATAAAATTACTGAACTGAAAGGAAAAATGGTCGAGGGGATTCTGTGCTATTGTGACAAGTGTGAATATTATTTTGTTTACTTTGGAAANACATTCTATACACTACAAATTAGACAAGAATCGATTTGAATTTGAATTTGTTAAACAAATCACCAGTGTTCCTCCTGGAAAACTGTTAAAGCACGATTATTTTTATACGCGTACAACAGATTTATGCCTTGCCATTTTGCTAAACTTTTCACTTAAAGATAAGAGCCCAGGAAAAAAAAAAGAAAATCAAAAAACCCAACATACGCTCCTAAACCGTTGTTATCGTATGACGTCATCTGTTTATTGGCCACATTTTATCTGAAGACGAATGAAGTCCATGAACATTATAAAATAATATAACAACCAGTATTATACAAAGACGTTTTTAGCTAGGTTATGTTTGTAACATTATAAAATAATATAACAACCAGTATTATACAATGATGTTTTTAGCCAGGTTATGTTTGTATATTGTGTCAGGAGGCGCCAGCATTGATGCTAATTGGATGAAGGCACTGTCACACCTAGCACACAGCACCAACTAATATTTCACAAAAAAATTAAAAGTGCGTTGATCAGCTGTACTTGGGTACTGCTTTCTGTTGTTTAACACGTTTTAACATTACAACTACTCTACACCGTGTCATATTTTATACTTTTTTTTCGCGCTTTCAGTTCATTTTGTACTATGTAGGCCATACGACCGCAAATGACTAACCTACTTAGTATTTAGAAATGAAGACAGGGATTCCTTGGTCAGGCGTCTAACATCCCGGCAAATGTCTAGAATGAGTAACTCATTTTGAAATACCTTGCGTCTATTTCCGCGGTATACCAGGGTTAAAAAAAAACCTCCGTTACGTGTTTCGTCGCAGGTAATCGTTTTTAGATGTTTGATGTTTTTGTAATATTTTAGCCATAAATTGAAATCTTTGATTCAGTTACATCTATAATTAGCTAGATGATATGTGGACAGGGTACTGTTAGATGGTTTACAGGAAACACGACAAAACTGCATTCCCAGGGCAGCCTAGTATTTTGTTAGTATTAATAAATTGCAAATATTATTCAAACAGGTGTAATCTCGCGTTCACCGGTGTTAGGAAACCAAGAGACCGTGTAACAAGTAGTCATTCCGCTATGAGATGCATTCAAGTCAGTGTTAATGTTGCTTTGGTACAGGTATAATAGGTACCGCATGAAATATCCATATACTAATTGACTTTTTAAAAGTGATTTTTTCTTGCAAGGCGTATACCTAATCCTTTATCACATATATCTGGCAGACAAAAATGTAAAAATAACAGGTAACACAATCTTTATGTTTCTCCTGTCGCAGATTCGAGAAGTAAAGGGAGAGAAAATTAGGTTATTAAGGAAAGCTGACGAAATAAAAGACAATAAAATAAGAAAGGATCAATAAAAATGTCAGAGGCAACAGCGTAATTAATTTTTTTAATTAATACATTTTCGTGTAATTATGTAAAAATCATCATTGTAAAATTTAGATTTAAATTGACATTTCTTATCACAAAAACAAAGCCAACTTGATAAAATAATCAAAGACACGAATGGAATTTCGGATTCTGACAAAACAATTGAACATTAATTTTTATGGATCACAGTAAGTCGATGAATACATTAAAACATATCACCACACAAATAAAAGAACAAGTCTTTCTGTATATAAAGAAAAAACATTTATTAAACAGTCAGTAAACCAACACCACTAAAAGCTTATGAGTCACATTTTGCATTAAAGAGTATATGCAATTTATAACTGCGTCCTACAGTGATGAATTTAATTTTTTTCCACATCTAGATGCCAGCTGAGTTGCTGGTAGATTATACGGGCATGTTCAGCTGACAACGTGGTCAGCTGTATATCACCATACTTGATACTTCACCAAATGATTATGTGTTCATGAGAAAATAACCTCAAATTTCTGATACATGTTAAATAAATAAAAAAACATGTTAAATTCACATTTATCTACGTAATTTACAAACTTCACAAACTTTCAAAATTATCTAAAAATGTTTTTTAAAATCACAATGGTCATTGCACAATACGTGCAAAATAAGCCCCATTTCTTTATTAATGCAAAATAAACTGCATTGTAGGATACAGCTTGTCAATTCTGCATGTACAGTACATGTACACACAGTGCCATACACTTCAGTCCGATCCTGGGGAAGGGGGCTTGGGGGGGGGGGGTAGGTTACGTGCTACTTGCCCCTATTGCTTTGGAGGTATAAAAATATGGCCTACATTTTCTAACGCCCCCACCCCACCCTCCCAAACACACCACAAATTAAAACAAACGAAACGAGACTAACACAAACTAATCGTCACACGTAATTTTTCATCATTTTGTCTCTATTCAACCAGCCTATGAAAAAAAGGACCTCCGGCCGCGGTACAGTTCATTAATATTTATTAGATGTGATCATCTCAATATGTACAAAAGGCCAACGGAAATTTCCTCATGTAAGCTGCCTCAGTAAAGAGGTACAGACAAAAATATCAATTTTTTAAGTGAATTACCTGTACTTATCACAATAAGTTCAAAGGCGTATACTATTCTAGAATTATCAGGGATATTCAGCGCATACACATTATAAGGAATGGATTCTTTACCGTAAAGCATGTCATCCTTCCCATGAATATATCACAATAATGAGCTAGGATACATATCGTAACTTATTCAATCCATGTGTCTAGATCTTGAATAATTAAACAAAAATGAAATCATCTAAATGGTAATAATTCAGGTAAAAAAATTACAAAAATATACTCTCTGCCAAAACTCGGCTGAGCTATGACGTTATTGCTGTGCAAAATATATATAAAAAGAGATTCACCAAATCTGTGACCTCGTGAGGTGAAAGTGTCCGATAGTTAGCAAAGTTGGGCGCACACTAATTTTGGTCGTACTGAACTTCAGTGGTGGCATTTTCCTTTCAGATGGCGTGTTTTTCAGGGTAGTGAGGCTGCATTTCAATGCTTCCTGTCACGGTGGAGAGTTGTCTGTAATGTGCCGAGACACACGCTATGGCGAAAATCTGAAACACAAAAATAAGAACGCAATTACTAAAACAGTTTTATTATAGATTCAGCATTTTGAAAAACGAGGATATGATACATAATCATGAAAAACCATTCAACATTAAAATGTATATAGAAAGAGAGAGAAAGAGAGAGAGAAAATGAGAGAGAACTACAGGTAGCACTTACATTAACAAGAACTATCACTACTGTTAAAATGAATGCCACTGCCGAGATTGGGTCGGTAAACAAGCGATCTACAAGAAAAAGAAGGAATAAATATTATTTATATTCCAGGCATTAAATTTTACCAAACGAACACAGTTCATCAACAGCATTTGTGTTCAACTCTGACCGTCTCGTACACGTTATGCCTTTTCACAAAATGTTACATGTACAAAACAAAATCTTCAAGGGGCAAGAGGACCCGAAAGGTAATGATAATTCCAGATACTGTTCCAGATCATTCCAGTTTTTATCATATGGAGCACTTTTGAATCGATTTTATATCGCCTCTACATAGCCTCTACATAAAATGTTAAAAAGGATAAATGTAACACTTTGGCATGGAGTACTATGTAGTAGTCAACACTGGGTATAAAATTACTGAACTGAAAGGAAAAATGGTCGAGGGGATTCTGTGCTATTGTGACAAGTGTGAATATTATTTTGTTTACTTTGGAAATTAACCTTGACCTTTGTGCATAAGGATGCGCAACTTCCTGTAATTTCCGGAAGTTCAACCCGTAATACCCCCCTGTAGTTATGAAAACAACATTATAATGTGTTTTTTTCTTGTTTATTTCAGGGGCCTTGTATATGCCTTTCATCTACCTTAATTTACCTTTATTGTCACTTATCAGGGGCGGATGCAGAGCTATTTACTGACAGTCTTCCAAATTGTTTTTGTTGATTTATTCTCCAATTTTGACCGTCTTCCAACAGAAAAAATTAAATACCCGTCAATGTAAACTTGAAAATCTGACCGTCTTCCGGAAGACCCAGAAGACGGCCTAAATCCGCCCCTGCTTATATTTACCACTACATATGATTTCAATACTGTGGATGTTTTCTCTGACATTGTGACATTGTGTAGGGGTCCATGGTCCTCCCTACCCAGGTTCTTCTAATATTTCGCTTGTCACTGATGCATGGGAGAGGTAATGTATAACCACAAACTCACACGTTCAGTCCCAACTCTAAAAAGTGTTTACTGAGTCCAAGCATTCAGCATTTATACACATTATCTACAGGAAATTTATCTGCATGTCACAGAGGCAGCAACTGATTTAAATACTACCGACTGTAATTGCAATGCAATAGATAACAAGTGAGAGCTTCTACTTTTCAGTTATATCAGTTCTACTTAGCAGGTATACCTATACAGAGGATGATAAATATTCATTCAAGACTGAAGCAAGGGGAATGATATTATGCTGACTGATTCTCATATTATATGTACGTGTAAATGAGTGAGTTTATCACATGTATTCAGTGGACCTTAACATATTGAGATATTCGTTGACTTATTGATAAACTGTCAGAAACTTGAAAAATTTATGTCATATTATTTCAAATGAGACAAACAAAACACTCGGTCACACTATCAACAGTCGTGGTTGGTATAAAAGGGTTCTCTTCAGTTAAAGGTAATTCCAGTTTACTTACCAATTATAAGGAAATACTGGATAAACTGAATCTCTTCCAACACAACGAGAGCCGCGGCCCAAATAATCCAAGGTAAAAACATCCCACGGATGCCCTGAAATACGGTAAATGAAGGTAAACATATATAGCATTATGAACAGCTCCCCCCCCCCTTGATAGATATCAGTGGGGCTGAAATAATCCACCAAAAAAAAAAAAAAAAAAAAAAAATTATTGGTGTACTGAAACTCTCCCATACCCAACACACTCACACATCTTATTTCCATTAAAATTTATATATATATTTTTTTTTTGCAATCTCAGTCTTCTCTTTTAGATATTGATAACAGCGTATTTTACTGTAATTGCTGCCTGCTCAAGGATTTTCTAATTTTCACAAATCAGTTTTTTAAAACCTGACGGAATTTCAATTAAAATAACATTCTTCTCCAGGCTTATCTCAGAATGCTAACCTTAATACGATGTCTTATTATCAAGTCCCCAGATCGACATTCATAACACAATAAAACCTCATGAAACGGTGTCGTATTATCTAAACTGACAATTACGTTTATAGCTATAAACAATATTGAATTAAAGCAGGTTCTTTTTTGGTTTTAGTTTATTAGCGATTCGGAACTTAACCACGCCTATGATGAGAAGAATGGAGAACAGGACCCACAGTGACATCACAGCGAATTCCGCCAAGATCAAGTAGAACCGAAATCCGTAATCAAAGGTGCCATCTGAAAAAAAAGTGTCAAACGTGATTATTAAATAGAGGTAGATCATAATTATCTAGTACGTGATGCATCAGAAATAACTGTGTTCGTCATTTATCGAATAAAAATACATGAGTTATTAAAGTCTAATATCAACTGGTTAAAAATGTTGAGAATCTTTTAAGAAAGTCCCCTTACCGTATTGATATATCAAACTAAGCAGGCAGCCATACAGGCCCAGCACTAAGATCCCAATGATCTGAAACCAGACATAAAATCTTCATGTTGTACTAGTCAGTCACTAGTCCTGATAGTTCATACAAGTCGACGTTTTGAGAATGGAAACTTAAAGAGACGGCATCTATATGTAGCTGGCTTGTAGTACTGTAATTGCGGTACATGTATTGGATTTTCATACCAGTACATTCATGAATAAGTAGTCGCCAGGGGACGGATGGGGCTTAACCCCCCCCCCTCCCCACCACCACCACCACTTTAAAACCAAGCCAACCTCAAACAAGGACGTATATTTAATATACGTATATTTAATATACGTCCTTGCCCTAAATAAAGTGCAAAAAGCAGGGAGAGGGGACAAGGGGCACTGCTCACTTCTTTAAGCCAAATGTATATTTAAACATTCCAACACTACGGCCAACACCACAATAAACTGATGCAACTTCTGATGCTCGGTACTTGCATTTTCGCATTTCCCCCATCCTCCTCTAACCTTTCAAACTTTTTTCTTAATTGTGTTATCCCTTTACTGAAAAATTCACTTCCTACACGCCTGCCTGGTGATGCATTTAAAACATGTAAAACGTTGGGAAAAAGCTACCGCACTGAATATTACTTAGCATCTTTCATCTCTCAATTCATTTTTGGCAATTTTTAAATTATTCATATCAAACTTATAGATTGTCAAACTTACCATATACCCTATCGCACTTGCAATGGAGCCCTTTTTCAGATTCATACAGCGACAACACTTCTTCATGATTGTAAGAACCAACAAAAAATTATCAGAAAAAAAGGTACATGTATATAGACTAACGGCTTGATCTCTCACGATAATTTTACGAAATTTTAACTGCGCAATACAGTCTTGTAGATAACGCTCTTGGCTTAAGGCGTATCGAAATTGCTTTTTGCTAGAAATTCCCATCCTGCATTTCGGAATGTTCACTATGATAATATCTTAATATTATGTAAATGAGCCACACCGGCACTGTGACGCCAACCTTGTGAGGTCGCTGCTTGTGTCACCCTAGACGATCATAACAACATGTTTAGCTCTTAGGGGCCTACACTTTTATTACTCTGACCTCATTTATTATAACCTAAAGGCACGGATTATACATCTATTTCTTGGTACGTCAACATATTTAGTGGATCATGCCAATTATTAAGACACGAAATTCTCTTTAGCACCCACTATATAAATGATTCGTATTGGTTGGTAAATTAGTAGCAAAGATAATACCATTTTAATTTTTTTTCGAAAGTGTCAAATGTCACTTGGATATTTTTTCTTTACAGTTTGCAGAGGGTTATTCACATCACGTTCACCATTGTTCAGAAAATGACGGTCTGTGTAACAGACAGTAGACCTTGTACATTGTACTACAATTATAGTAAGCGTAAGTGTATCGGCATCCAAATACCTGTAGAAAGTAATGAAAACTCGTTATTGTGTGTGTGTGTGTGTGTGGTTTTTTTTTTTTTTTTTTTTTTTTTGGGGGGGGGGGGGGGGGGTTTTTTTGC
>NW_019775924.1:23298-61578 GCF_001039355.2 Lingula anatina | reverse complement strand
ACCACACACACACACAAACAAACACTTTGAAACCAAGCCAACCCTAAATAAAGTGCAAAAAGCAGGGAGGAGGTTCCAAGGAGCACTGCTCACTTCTTTAAGCCAAATGTAGGCCTATATAAAAAGATTGCTTCGCCGGCCAACACCACAATCAACTGGTGCAATTTCAAGTGCATACTCAGTACATGGTTTTTTGCATTTTTCCTCTTCCTCCTCTAACCTCTCAAACTTTTTTCTGAAATATTTTATCCCTTTACTGAAAAATCCACTTCCTACACGCCTGCCTGGTGATGCATTTAACACATGTTAAACGTCAGGAAATGCTGTCGCACTGAATATTGCTCCGCATCTTTCATATCTCTATTCATTTTTGGCAATTTTTAAATAAATTCATATAATACTTTTACTTCTATTCTTTGTAGTTTGTCATACTTACCATAGACCATATCGCACTTGCAATGGAGCCCTGTTTTAGATTCATACAGCCACAACACGTCTCCATGATTGTAATAACCAACAAAAAATTATCAGAAAATGATCTATCGACTAACGACTTGCTCTATCACGATAATGTTACGAAATGTTAAGTGCGCAATACTGCGTCCTTTTTATAACGCTCTCGGCTTAGGGCGTATCCGGGAGTAATTTTCTATGTTTGTTTGCTCGAAATCCCCATCCTTCATTTCGCAATATTCACTATGATAATTCCTTTCCCCGAAACATATTATGCAAATGAGTCATCCCGGTACTGTGACGTCACTGGTGAGGTCGATGCTTGGGTCACCCCAGACGTTCATAACAACATGCTTATCTCTTACACTTTTATTTCTCTGACCTCGTTTATTATAACCTAAAGGCATGGATTATATTTCTTGGTTAGCCAAGATACTCCATGGATTATGAAGTAATGCCAATTATTAAGACACGAAGTTCTCTTTAGCACCCATTTTATATAAATCATTCATGTTTGGTTGGTAAATTAGGTAATCAACCTAGAACATGTAGCAAAGATAATACCCTTTTAATGTTTATTCGAAAGTGTCTGGCAAGATTTGATAGAGACGCATCAAATGTCACTTGAATATTTCTTTACAGGTACTAGAAGTAGAAGGGTATTTATATCACGTTTACGTGTTAAGAAAATGAGGGTCCGTATGACAGACAGTTGGCCTTGTAACACACGGTTAGGGTTGGGTAAGTGTGTCAACATCCGCATACCTGTACAAAGTAATGAAAACACATTAAAGTGTGTGTGTGTGTGTATTTGTGTGTTTGTGGTGGTGGTGGTGTGGGGGGGGGGTGCAGGGGGCTCTCTTGCCCAGCTGTGAACGACACAGGGACAGGTCTTCACCATTTACACTTTTCTAGATTTTCATGTAGTTCACAGGCAGTTTAATTTATTGAAAAATTTGTCAAATATTTCAGTTAAATCCACTGCATTTAACTTTATTCCCAGACAAAGGATATACAGGTTTTTCCCATAGTGATACACATGGCAGCCATTTCACAGGGGGTGATTTATACAGTAATCCCAAAAATACATTAAGTATTACTTTTTGCATCCTGTTCCACACCTATCTTACAACTTCTTCATATCTTTAATTGATTAAGTGTAAAGCTTGAAAACGTACACTGGGATCCTCTTTCGTAGATTTGACGACATTGTATTACCCCAACTCTAGGACAGTGGCTTGCGTCATTTAGTGACCTTCCCTTCTACCTGTTATCAGTGGTGCCAATGACAAACTAAAATAAAAGAAGTTGGTCTATTTTTTCTTCAAAATGTCTTTTCAGATACATTTAACAGTTTAAAAAAAATGAGCTTGCATGCAGTATATCTTACAGTGTACTAAATAAATTTTAACACAGAAACAATAGCAACAAGTAGATTGCATATAAAGCAAACAAAATGATAAAAAACGAAAACAAATAATCTCCCCTTAACAACAAAATGTTACTCTTATCACAGTTTTTACATAAATAAACACATTATTTATAAATGCGTCTTTAGTCAATGCAGGGTCACTAATGAAATTGACCTACCCGCACTTCCTAATTTAGACGCAGGAAATGTTACTTGTGGATTAAGAGGGAATTTTCTGCTGAATGGGCTTGTCAGTGGTATTGTTTACTCATCAGACTCAATTCTCAAATTGAATGAGCTCCGTTTTAAATATTTGCACTTGATTATCTCGTTCTAATTTCGGTAGCGTGAAGGCCACGTTTTCTGTACACCTGTATGCATTCAATAACAAAATCAAATCAAATTTGTAATACGTGTAAAATAAATTCAAGCAACACTGAAACAAGCCCATTTTTCTGAATTACCACCCGTTCCACAATTTTTACAAAATAAATTGAATAATAAATGCAATAAATAAGCTGAAAATATGCGCATTAAAAAAGTAAAAGATGCCCCACATGGCAGAATACAATTGTACTTATATAAAACATATCTTTTTCTACGGCAAAAGCAGCAAACAACAGTGTTGTTCCATAGCAGATCCATCTACAGGACACACTGGGCCAAGTTTCCCCCTTTCCATAATAATAAATATAACAAATGGAACGAAACAAAAACAAAAAAATTGTCCTATTTATAGTTTTATCTCCCCCCCCCCCCCCCCACCACACACACACACACACACAGGAAAGCCCTTGATCCGCCGGTACAGTTCAATGATATATAAAAAATATGATCAACTCAATATGTACTTATGACAAATTTCCTCGTAGTAGCTGACTCGGTTAAGGGCGAGACTCCTGTGGCAACTGAAGTACTGTACTAAACCAAGTCGGTTTGTGTGTTTGAATTGATTTTGTTAACACACAGTTGAATAAAAAAAAAAAAAAACATATACGTCTACCAATTATGACTTATCATGTATATTCATCAGGTAAACTTGAATTATTTAGGATGTCATATGTCTACCCCATTAATGGCACACATTAATTGTCAATATGCTTACTTTTTAAATAATGTTCTAACATTATTAAAATATAAACGTTAGTGATTTAACCGTTCGTTTCCACTTTGGAGGTCATTTAACAATTAATTCGAGATAAAACGACTATACAATGTCTGTGTGTTTGGCACATAAAAACCTGACTAATCACATTTCGTAAGGCAGCTGATACGGTACGTGTTAACAGTCCCGTGACATTTATCTTGCTCCTTTTCATACAGTTGAAGTGGTTCGAACTTGAGATAACTCGCCCCATGCCTGTTTAGGCGGAGTGGGAGGTGGGCGCTCTGCTTGAATGGCTTGGGTGGTTTGCCTTCGAACTAATCGATGGCTTGGTCCGGGTTCGTCATCGGCCGTGGTAAAAGTAGCGCCCTCTATGTTTTCAAAATTGGTATCGTCTGCTGAGGTTGCTTCATTTTTGACGGTGTAACGTTCTGGGTTGACCTCTTGGCCCTCGGCATCCGGGCATGCGCTTTCCGTCGGTAACGGACTGGGATTGATTGCCAAAGTTTTGGAAATGTACTTTTTCCTATATAGGAGAAATGATGGATACATTGCATGAATATGGAAGACGAATTAAACTAGACAGCAAATACATATATATTGTCTACTTCAACCGTATCTTTAATTGAGCATCCGATGAGAGAACCATCTCTTCCAAAACTGAAGCCTCGTTTTTTCAGTTCATGGCAACTGTGTGAATCTATACTGTAGTTTTGCTAAACGAGGCTTTATTTACGGGAAAGATGTAAAAGGGGCCTAAATAGATGATTTTTCGAACGAATGGTAGACTAGCATGCTAAATACGAGAATTAAAATTAATCAGATTTTTCCTTCGGAAATGAATTCGTAAATGTAAATGGTAGTGACACAACAACCTGAAAGAAAAAGTTAAACATACAGGAATGTTATCCTAATTAACAAAAACAAAGAAAATAAGTAATGACTGTTTGGCTTACACACATATAACCACAACTCGGATTCATAGACTTTTTTATGTGAAGAACTGCTTTTATATCCTTTTCGCTCGTCTTTTAAGATTAAAATCCAAACAAAGTGTTCTCCTTTCTTTAATTGTAACACGCATTATTAAGTCAAATCCGCATTACCTTATCCATATAATGGCAACCGCTATGACCGCAAGGACTAGAACGACTGCAAACACTACGCCAATGACCCAGAGCAAGGACTGCGGTTCCGGAGTGGTAGACAGCTGGGGATCGTAGGCTAGAGGGGGCGACTTGAGCACCGCTGTCGCCACAACGCTGTGGTTGCCTGTGGAATAAAACGTTTTATTTATGTCAACGCAGAACACGGGTACTTAGTCAATTAGTGTTAAGAAGCAATACGTAAAACTACATGGGAACGTATTTAAATGTCTCTCAGACTGAAATAAGCTGGATATATTTATATTCTGTTCATCATGTTTTAAGTAACTTGATCCTCTATTGCGTAGAACGTTAGTTCTGAACTGTAACGCAACAGGCTGCGCCACCGACGAGAACACATAGAAGACTGCATTACCTGGTATATTTCCCTGTACTTTTTACCTTGAAACGAAAACACCTGGAGTGGGCTAGAGTAGGAGGAGGAGTAGATGTAGGATGAGAGCAGAAAGAGAAATGAGATATACGAAATAAAAATAAAAATAAACTACCCACGAGTGTAGAGTAACAGTGTTCACTCACCCAGTGCATCCTCCAATGCACTTATATTGCTCTGCACTGCCGTCAACAGATCTGTTACTGACAGGACGTCGCCGCTCGTTGTGAGGGCATAGAAGGCCACGTCCAAGTAGTTGGAATCGTTGAGCCAAGCGACGGGGTAGCCGGGAGAACGAAGGATATAGTTGTACGTGAATGTGGCATCAGAGGCGATTGTCCTCCTAAAATAACGCAAAGTAATAAATCTGTGGATAGGTGCACGTGTGCATTTTACGGGCGATTTGCTGTTTTACACAAACCTTCCAATATAGTTTTAACGATTGGGTGTCCAATGCAATGTACAGTATAATCACTTTAATCTCGATAAGCACGTAACTCCATGTACGCTTAAAAAATTAAAGAAAAATGCAGTTAAGTTTCAATGTTAACAACTTCAACCAAACTGAACTTACTTCCGGCGGCGTCTGCCGACAGATGTCGCACTGACCAACGTGCACGTGGTATTTGAAGTGGCGGCACAGTAACTGTTGGCCAGTAAAGCTATCATTGTGGTCACGCGTCTGTCCACTGTCACTGTATACTGTGAATGGTAACAACACATGAAAAAATGCCGAAACAAATGCACGGAATGAAAGTAACGCCTTATAGTTTTCTAGAGACCAAGTTCTGTGCTTTAATTCGTTTATTCAAAGGCTAAGTTGAATACAAGTACTGGCTATGTCATTTCAGCAATGTTATTATTATTATTATTATTATTATTATTATTAGAACAAAAATAACTGAATGTAATCAAGCATAACTATAAAAAACGATGTTTTAAACCTATCGAACTCTTAAAACTGATTAAAAAAACAACGCTGTGGTTGGACAAACGATGTGGTGGTTCATGCATGTGGAAAATACACGTGGCCACTCTTACCCTTTCCATGGACATTATCACAGAAATCTTGATAGCATTTACTATCTCTGTATTACTGGGCACCCGCCGCTCGTTCTGCACGGGCATGACGTCATCCGGGAGCTCTGAAAACGTGTTACCCATTAGATTTCAAGGTCCGTGGAGAAAAATGAAGGTTTTCTATGACACCATGGACGGTGCATAGATTTAACTATTAAAAGCAGCAAATGTTACGTTTCGATCAGTAATGAATGGAGATTTGACAAATTATATTGATTTTGTCCCTTATTGGCATAATAGAGCACCAGTCAAATCCTGGACAATATTTCATTTTATCATCCCTGATACATGTAGGTTGGCTTCCATAAAAATATCATAGCCAAGACAATGCCTAATACGGTTTACAGGGAAAATAGATAAACAAAAGTGAAATTGCATATTTGAAGGTAGTTTAAGTGGTTGGAACGAACCCAACTGCCTGAGGTACTTAACACATTTTGTGTAACATTTGCATAATTTAGTGCCCTCAAGGTAATAAAATAAGAAACCAAACGAAATTACAAAACGATATAGCAAAGTTATAAAACATTACACCAACTGTGTGCACCACTGACGTGACTCAAGCGTCCTCATTTTTGTGGGACACACACACACACACACACACACACACACACAAACACACACACTTACCCGTGCACCTGCCGTTGACCAGTATGAGACCTGCAGGACACTGGCAGGTAAAGCTCCCCTCCGTGTTCACGCACACCTGGGTGTCCAGGCAGCCGTCCCGTAGCAGCCAACACTCGTCTATATCTATATTACCATAAATAAAACCTAAGACTTTACACCTTTACTCCATAATTATACAGTTATTGTATCAGTTGTTTGACATATGATGAGGATCTGGTTGACTGTGACTTTCTTTGTCCATAAAAATACCAGGATGCGGTACAGCTTCGTTTTTTAAAAGAGTTAAGAAAGAATTCAGAACAAAACATGAAAACTCTTGGCAGAGGTAAATGATGTAGGTGTGGAAACTGGCTGATTAAAATGGACAGGCAGTTTGAGACAAACATGTACGGGAACGTAAACGCTCATAACTTGTTTTTCAGAACTATCCACGCGCAAGCACCAGAGAGATAGAGATAGAGAGAGCGAGCAACATACCTATGCAACTATATCCATCACTTCCCAGAGTGTACCCTGCATCACATGAACAGTTGTAGCCGCCAGCAGTATTCTGGCAGTGCTGGACGCAGCTGTGGTTACCGGTCAGACACTCATCTTGGTCTGAAATATATTTCATTATACCTGTACAGCTCCACACAGTCACAAACGCCCGTTCTGTTTCGTTTCTCTTTCAGATAAGCACTCCGCTAACACTTTCTCAGATTCAGCTCCCTTCCAATCTTTAAACATCTTTTTCACATGGGATGTGTTGGGGAAGGTGAATGAAACCGCGCTTAAAATGCAAACGTTTTCAGCATTTCATTATTGATCGCGTAAGTGTTCAACACCGCTTTGACCTTACCTACACATTCCGTGCCATTGAGGAGGGAGAATCCTTTCTTGCAGCCACAGGTCTGGTTGCCAGTGGAAGATAAATTATAACACCAGCCGTTGGTAAGATCGCAGCCAAGAGAGTTGATGTCACACGGATGGGTGGCTAACGGTAAATACGCCAAAGACAGAGTATTCAATATATGTACAAAACTCAGAATGTCTGAATAATAGGGATACAAAACCGCATTGGGGACTGTACAGCTGTAAATTGAAGTATGATTGCACTGTCAATAAAGTCGTGTTGATTATCAGCTCAAAGCTACCAGTAGAGGAAATATTACACATTGGAGACACGTTTTAGTATTTTGCGTTGTACGTTCTTGTTATCACATAGGCCTACACGTATTCTTAAAATGGTCATAACAACAAATCCTGCTGAAGGACCTTTGAACAGGTGTGAATTCTCATTGTACTCCAAGCTTCTGAAAACTTACGGATACAGTCCTTTCCGTTCGATTGCATTACAAAACCAGCATCACACATGCAACGATAGGAGCCGACCTCATTGACGCAAATTTGTGAGCAGTCATTGGCAGGAGAGCATTCATTCACATCTGTAATAGGGCAAAGATGATTGTGTATATTTTATGTCATAATAAATAATAAAAAGAGATAAAATGTTGGTATTATAATCTAACTTTTTAAGGTTAAAAAGCAAATGATAAAACCGTAATAATCATCCAAAATTTGGTGCACAAGAATAAGTCTTTAACAATTCCAAAACCATCAGTTAGTTAATTAAAGCATAAACAGGATTACTAACAGAACTGCATTAATTAAATTGAGTAATGGCTGCATTTTAGTAGATACTAGTAGTTATTACATGTACAGTATATTAAATATGAATGTTTATTACAAGTCACAGCAATATCAACTGGGAAAAGGTTCTGGAAAATCTTTTCGAAATACGCCGCTAAATGGAACTACCCAATCACCTTCACAACTGAAGCCGTCTGCTGCAAGTGTATATCCGGTTGCGCATGAGCAATAGTACGATCCAGGAACGTTCACACACGCATCCTCGCACGGATTCGTATCACATTCGTCAATATCTGTAATGTCAACATTTACGCTGTCACAATTCTGTGAGGAGATAAATTCAATTTAAGTATAAAACATGATTGTCTACAGATCTTAAGAAGTGTTCGTTTAAATTTATAACAGATGCACGAAACATATCATATTTCAAGATACAAAATCAGCTTATAACGGTGTAGTACACATACAGTTGGTGCTTTCGAACCTACTTGACTGTATCAGGTACAACAATGATTTTGGTATCTCAATAATTTATCAGATAAAGTAAGAAAAGCAAGGTACCATCGCACTGTTTTCCGTCTCCAGAATAGCCATGTGGACACGGTCCGCACGAGTAACTGGACACGTTGACAGTGGGCGTGGTGCTCAGACAGCGGATGCCAGGGAAGCACGGGTCGTCAGTTGCTGCGCATGCGTCAATGACATCTTCACAGTGGGTTCCTGAGTAGTTGTCTGGGCATGTGCATTCCAGTTTTATGAACCTGTTCGTAATAAGGTTATTCATGTACATTCTGTCTGATGATGTCATAATCATAAACGAGGCAACACTTTGAACTCGTTCTGGCGTTCGAGCATTCCCATATATTTTTTAATGTGCTCTATTAAAAAAACTTTCAAGAGCAAGAAGAAAATCCGCGTATACATTCTTAGTCAAGGCGGCGTAATATGAACACATGTGTACACTTACTTTGCATCTGTCTTCCTTAGTTCTTCGTCAGTTAACTGCTCACAGGTCCCGCCATTAAGACAGGGACAGTACTCTAGCACAGGGGTGTACGAGCTGCTGGCGTTACTGGAACCCTGCAACAAAACATCAGCGTTTAGAAAACGTTTAAATACAGTTATTCATATGTGCATGCAAATGGTGAATTCTTTTTGAATGAACGACACAAACATCACACGTGCATTGGCATATTGAACGACAACGAGCAACGATTTGAAATAAATCATTGCCACCCTTGCTGGTTTTAACGCTGCACCTTACATCAAATAACGGACCGCAGGATTTTCAGTTGGCAGCAGTTAAGCTGATTGATGGCTTGAAATATAATAAACAATAGAATTGTGAACGGTAAGACGAAATAATCGATATTGCATGTTGCATAAAATGCGCATAAATACGTAACATTTGTCATGACAAGCACTACTGTTCAGAATGAGAAGCATCGTACCTTGGCAACAAATGTCACGGTTAAGTTGGCGTTCACCGAGTTCAGAATAATGCCTATGGCGCCCTGCTGTTCATTCAGGACAGTGAAGTTAACGCCACTGGAAGCGTTTGTATCCAGCAGGTCCTGGATGCTGTCCCCGAACCGCGAGGAAATGTTTATCACTATCTGGGTGTATTCACCTATGTTAACCCGATGTGATGGTGGTCCGATAACCACAGGGGGAAAATTACCTAGAAAACAATCCGAGGTGAACAGTCACAGTTACAAGTAAAAACCATATTTGATTTCAATAGAATAAACAAAGCAAATGGAGACACGACGCATTAAACAATATTGTTGTTGTTAAATTCCGTTCCTGAAATGTACTCCCAGGAGCTGTTAGTTTAGACATTTAATTTCAATATTACGATTATGATTCATTTGATGCTTTAAATTTTGAAAGAAATTCAGTGATAAATTGAAAGCGCGCACAAACGTACCCAAATCTGCTACTGCTGCGTCAAACGCGACTTTCTCGGTTTTTGTGATTTCGCCAAACGTTAGATCACCAGTCTGTGCTATGTCAAACAGACACGGGGTGTAATCACCACACACTTCAAAAGCCTGCTGCTGTAGAGTCACATTATAAAAGGTAAAGTTATCTGTAAACATTGGGACGAACTCTGGGTCATTGTATGTGGCATAGTCCTCGCCGTCTGTATAGCAGAACGCACTCCCTGTTGGTCCGGAACCGTTGATTACCATCCCTGTGGATCATAAGGTTTATAAATACATTAGGTAACATTGTTCTTAGGAACTCTAATTACCAAAAAGCGGACTAAGACGGGTTATTAATTGGTCAAAACCCTTTCTAACATTGCGGCGAGGACAGTCAAAATACGCCCCCTTCCATCACATACCGGATCTACTTATCTAAGAATGTCTCTTGGACGTATAAAGTCGACTAATGGCTATGCAAGAGTGCAATCTCTCTTTCTCTTGATCGATTGAAGGATATTAGAAAATGTGACATCAAGCGTGTGTGTGTGTGTGAGTGAGAGAGAGAGAGAGAGAGAGAGAAAGAGAAAGAGAGAGAGAGAGATGCCCCAAAGAACTAGAGTTTTTTCAGTGTGGTCACGTTTTGCTAATATTCTTACACGTCAAACCAAAGAGTCTGTAAAAGTCTTCTTCAGATGATGTTATTGGTATTGCTGTGCCATTGAACGGTGTGAAATCGTCCGCCATATCTCCGTTCATTACTCCCACAAGCCCCCGCGTGCTATAGGAAAAATTGCTTGGAACATCAAGGACGACGGCCAACATATCCTGCAAGTAAAAGTCCATAATAATGTCAATTTAAAAATAGTTAACATAAAACAACTATAAACAATATGACATAAATAGCCACTTAAAGCTTTGAATAATAAACGGCGTTTAATGAATTTTGTTTTAATTGTTTAGATGCAAAATCAAAGCTTTTTAAAAGGTATCTCTTCCATTAGTTCAAATACCTGGTGTCATATACATGTACATGCATGTACATGACAAAACATAGATGCATCATAACTGGAAATAATCACAACACACTCACATGTTCGGCTTTCACAACGATGGCAATCCCGATATCGTATAACACCTCTACTGAGCTGTTGTCCGGCTTGGAGAGCAGTACACTTGCTGGCAGCAAAGGATGCGTACTGGGTTGGCTTGTATAGTTGCCAGTGTCCAGCAACGTGCAGTTCACATGCAACTCCAGCTCTGACTGCGTGTTGTTTCTCAGGTTCACTTGGATACCTGACTGGTTGGTGACCTGTATGGCGACTGCGGTCAGTATAGTTGCCTGTCCTGTGCCTGGAATATGCGGTAAAAAGCTTATGGATTGGATACTAAACGTTGGCATAAAAAAGCAATTTGATAAATGGGGAGCTTTTACTTGAAAATTGCCAAATAAATATCATTTCAAATTTCCCATTTATACCTATGTATGCTGTGAAGTTAAATTTATTAAGCTACCTTATTTTTGCACGCATTAATTTATTTGATTCATTAAAATGCGCCAAGCAATTTCGTTTTTATTTTTTTATAATCTGATAATTTTTGTATTTCCAATGTAAGTCCTGACACTGATAGTCCAGCTTACCTTTGGCCTTGGTCATTCTGCCTTGCATTTGCAGTTCGCCATCATTTACATCCACGAAAATGAATTCCCCTTGGCCGTTAAAAGTGTAGTTCATACCGTCCAAGGTCATCAGGTGTGGATCTCCCCATATAAGAGCTGTTTGACCGAAAGTAAAAAAAATACACTGTAATACCATTAACGTAAATGGTCTGCTCAATAATTGTGCTTTACGAGTTGCGTTTTGCTTTATGATTTACCCCTTACACAGGATGTGTTGTTTTTCTATTTTAAAGACGTCACTATTTCATTTACCTCTGCTTGGTTGTGTATAGCCAGTACAGTCTCTTGGTGGCCTGTGGTAGTAATAGAGCTGACACAGACCGTAAGACAGAACGCAACAGTTCTCGAAGGCAGTTCTATCGTCGTTCTCGGTCTGGAGAATAAAACGAATTCAATACTATCTACTGCAACGCAAGGGTTCACGATATGTTAATCGATTAAACCAATTGGAAAATAAAATCACTTATTTCTTTTCAGCTAATATTTTGTATTAGTGATTGAAAGTGGGTGCGATTGTGTTTCTCACCTCAAACCTACCGGCATGAATATTATTAAATCTTCGGTCACTAATGATGTCGGTGAAAGGGGACGAAAACAAACGGAAAATATCTTACCGATGCTACAACCAAGGCACCAGCCCGCGGCGCGTTCGTCAACAGAGAGCCAAAGTTCTTTGCCTCTGGATCATTTTCATAGCAGCACATCTGCCTCATGCCGGATTTCAGGAAAACTGTCGTATAGCACACCGTATGCCGGGTTGAATTCTCAAAACGGTAACTGAAAGTGAAATATTTAAGAACACGTAATTTTTTATTACATTAAAAACCTTGATTATTTAAGGAACAGGTTTTCGCCAGAAGTAATGACCCCATCTTGAAAGATACCAGAATTATTCTTAAGTAAATGATCATGAGGATAGTTGAAAAGCTACGGGATTGTTGTATGTGTACACAGGGAAATGCTCACCGTCTGTCATTCGATGCCTGTCCCACCTGGCAGGGACAAGGATCTGTGATTGTATTCTCGCGAGAATATGACGTTTTGGCCTCGTCCCGCCACCACTTGTAGCACTGTAACCAAGGTTCCGCTGTTCCACTGGAGTTGTCTAAGCGGAACGTGAAGGTGCCGATCTCTCCTAGTAAGAATATAAAGAGGTACGCTTATTTCACATGTTGCCAGAACACCATCATTAAAACAAGAATTAATGAAAAGACACTGGTTAATGCCGTATAATTACAATTTCAACTATCATTTAAAATCGTCAAATTTGCAGTTTCAAGAAGTGGAATCGATACTTCGTCTGCGTAATAGTAGTGTTAAAATTCATTTTGGTTTTGCCGTGCGTAATTGATATAATATAGAAACATTCCAATTTTTTGCCTTTTCCTTTAAGAAAAAATTTCAATTGTAGACCTTTTACACTCATTTTTTTCCAGAAAAGTTCACTATTCTGTAACATATTTATATGTAATATAAATTATTTCGATAAAATGACTCAAAAACCTCCTTTATTTACCCAGTAAATCCTTCGTAGACCTATTTCCTTTTTAATAGAAACAGTCTATGTTTTTATTACTGCTAATAAAAATTAACATTCAGTACTATCAATACTTCATTTTAAAAAGAAACAAAAATAATACGACTGTCTTACCAGTATTACCAATTGCTGTATCTGCGTTAATCATACTAGATCGGCCGCTAGAGGGAGTGTTTGCATAGTTTGCATACGTAGTGTTAGATCCGTCCCCGGCACTGAACCCCGCCACGGGCAGATCACGTGTGTCCAGAGAGAAGGATCCGTATGTAGCCACACTGTAATCTGCAAGAGGTATTGCATTTAGCATATGAAAAACCTTCTTTAAAAAGGAAATTATTTGGAACCACATTGCGTAAGTATTACTTAAATACGTAGGCTTATCCATGCTATCAACGACAAAATTTGTTGTGAATATACAATTAAGGAATTGATACCTAAAACAATGACTGTTAAATTAGCCACTAAGTCTTTTAAAAATCACTTTTATAGTTGCGATGAGACATTTACGACCTACTTTTAGCATTTTTTGATTATCAAAATTTAATTTGTCAGTTGTATATTAATATTCCATAAAACAATTGTGCTTTATTTTTTCCATTTATAAATTATATTTCAATTAAATCAAATTAATGAAACACATTTCCTTTGACACGCATACCTTCGAAAAACCAATTGATGCCGCCGTTGGGGTATATGAATTTGACTGCAGAATATTGTCCGTCAGTCGCCAAAACTGCTTGGAAATGGTTTACCTATAAATTTTACGCAGTGATTATCCACAGCACAGATTATTAGTCATATATACATGTACATTAACCATCAATTATGTATTTTCTTATTTTAAGTTTAAAATTTATTACTGCACTTAATGAACAAATAAACGTGAAAATAGTAGACATTTGCTTGGCCTTCCAAATAACCAGTAAAATATCAGATTTATTGTCCATTGTATTTTTGTAAAACCGTATACATTTCAAATGTTATATTAAAAATACGGTGGGCATGCCCGTAAACAAAATAATGAACAAATAGTTAAAATCATAGTAACGTACCACAGATTTCTATGTGGAATGAGTGAAAATAATTACGAACTGAAGTTTTTTATGAAAAGTGATATATAAATAAAATTACCGGTAAACCTGGTACTTCACTGGCACATCGAGAGCACCATGAGTTGGCAGCACAGTTGGTTGAATTGAAATCCCAGATGTCATAGCAAGAGCAACCTGTGTATGGCGGGAGATACGTCCAAGTGACCACCAGTACCCACAGGGCAGAGAAACCTGCAAGCACACGTTAAGATAAAACAACACGTCATACTGTTTCGAAACACGAACCACTTAAGTGTACTTTTGTAGAGTAAAAGTTTCACAGGGAAAGTGACGATAGGGTCACTGTTCCAGTGTACCTGTAGTTGGTATTTAAGGAAGGGAAGTACAGGTACATGTAATTGTAGTACACGTCCTAGTCACTATACTTACTAGGAGGAAGTTGGAGCGTGGTGTTATTTCGAACATCTAGTGACACTCTTTGGATAATTTCATCAGTGCCATTCTTCCCATCTCCCTTTTCATACGTTTGGTAATACACCTGGGGGATACAAATAAACAAAACATCAATAACACCGCTGTTGTGCGAATGGCACTAGTTTCCGTGTGGTGTCTTTAAGGTAAAGATCAGGATAGTGATTTCAAGAGATATCAAAACGATGTCTTTCACAGTGCCATTTACTAACATTTCAAACACGGGCTGGTCAAATTGTAACTTACAAAACGTACCAAAACATGTAAAAGTGTTGACTGTCTTTTAAGGAGAGACTTGTCTTTGAAAACCGCAACGTACAGTAGGGCACAGACCTGCGGCGGGTGAACGATTTCCTACACGCCTTACCTCAGTCTTTCTCTGGTTATCAAAACACTCCAACGAGGAAGCATCACTTCGCGACCAGAATGGCGCTACTGTCGCTTCTGTGTTCATCCAGCTGCGGGAGCCGAACCTTGAAGGCCACACGTTCTTCCATTTGTTGTTGAATTGAAGAATACCGTTGTCACATATCTAAATGTAAAGTATGGCAATGTCAAAACATTAGATGCTATTAAATGCAATCAAAAACAAAAAATGTTACTTGAAAATTCACTGGTAATTTTAATACTACATTTGAAATTTATGAGAGTGTCATGTGCATTTGATAAACACATCAAATGTATACCTAATATTGTCACATGACAGAATGAATCATAAGCGCTTTATGGTAGAGAATGGGCTGATAATACTTGACAGCTGACAATCACTGCCTTTTTATTTTTATTTTATTTTCTGGCGAGTCGACAGCATTGCAGTGCTAAAATGTTTCTAAAAAAAAGTCCCTTACGTGAACTCTATCATGTCTGGCGTTGTAGATTGGAAACCCTTCTTCCAAAGTCTTCACCTCAAGACATCGGAGTTGCCAAGATCTCCAGGTGTCCATTCCTCCAGGCGGAGAACGCATAGTGTAATCACCTGCAGCTGTCCCGAAAGGATACAGTTTGGTATCACTGAGCATGCCGAAAGTTGTGCTACTATATGGTGTTGTGTCTGTACCTGTGGTAACAGTGGATGCTGTGATGTCTGCATAGCTTGTAGACGTAGGGGTTGCTGTTTCCGTTTCAGCTGTCATATTATTTGTCACGGAAAGCACTGATGTTCCTGCATTTGTTGTCCCAACAAACGTTGTTTCTGTACCAGACGTTGTTTGTATATCTGTTTTAAAAGCTGAAGTTGTTGCTAATTCAGTTGTCACAGAAAACTCAGCACTTGCCGTACTATAGGCCGTAGTTTCTACATCGGTTGTCATGGGAGCCGTTGTTGTTGCTACATCGGTTGAAACAACACACTTTGCAACTGTTTTTGTTGTCACAGATGGCACTATAGTTACTGCATCAGTCATTACAGTAGACGTAGTTGCTGCAGCATCAGTTGTCACAGTTGTTTCTGCGCTAGTTGATAAAAGAGTCGTTGTGGTTCCTGAATCAGTCGTTACTGTTGTTATTGTATCTGTCGCTACTGATGTTACAGCATCAGTTATTAAGTCAGATGTTGTAGTTTCTGCATCAGTTGTTAAGGTTAACGTTGTAGTAACTGCGTCAGTCGATACTGTAGACGTTGTTGTTGATGACTCGGTTTTCACAGTTGTATCATCATCCGTTGTTAAAATAGACGCTGCAGTTTCGGCATCAGTTGTGGAAGCAGACGTTGTAGTTACTGCATCAGTCGTTATAGTAGACGTTGCTGTTGCAGCATCAGTTGTCACAATTGTTTCTGCGTTAGTTGATAAAACAGACAATGTAGTTTCTACTTCAGTCGTTACTGTTGACGCTGTTTTTGATGCATCAGATATCACTGTTGTTTCTGCATCATTTGATAAAACGGACGTTGTAGTTTCTGCATCAGTTGTTGAAGCAAACGTTGTAGTTATTGCATCAGTCGTTACTGTAGACGCTGTTGTTGCTGCATCAGTTGTCACAGTTGTTTCTGCGTTAGTTGATAAAAGAGTCGTTGTAGTTTCTACATCAGTCGTTACCGTAGGTGTCGTTGTTATTGTATCTGTTGCTACTGATGTTATAGCATCAGTTACTAAATCAGATGTTGTAGTTTCTGCATTAGTTGTTAAGGGAAACGTTGTTGTAACTGCATCAGTCGTTACTGTAGACGTTGTTGTTGCTGCATCAGTTGTCACAGTTGTTTCAGGATCAGATGCTAAAACAGACGTTGTAGTTTCTACATCAGTTGTTGGAGCAGACGTAGGTACAGCATCAGTCGTAACAGTAGACGTTGTTGCTGCGTCAGTTGTCAAAGTTGTTTGTGCGTTAGTTGATAAAACAAACGTAGTCTCTGCATCAGTTGTTGAAGAAGATTTTGTATTAACTGCATCAGTCGATACTGTTGACTCTGTTGTTGCTGCTTCTGTTGTCACAGATATTTCTGCATCAGACGTTACATCAGACGTTGCAGTTTCTGCATCACTTATTGAAGCAGACGTTTTAGTTACTGCATCTGTCGTTACTGTAGACGCTGTTGTTGATGCCTCGGTTTTTACAGTTGTTTCAGCATCAGTTGTTGAAACAGAAGTTGTAGTTTCTGAATCATTCATAAATGTAGACGCCGTTGTTGATGCATCAGTTGCCACAGTTGTTTCTCTGTTAGTTGATAAAACAGACGTTGTAGTTTCTACATCAGTTGTTGCAGCAGACGTAGGTACAGCATCAGTCGTTACAGTAGACGTTGTTGCTGCGTTAGTTGTCTCAGTTGTTTCAGGATCAGTTGTTAAGGTTAACGTTGTAGTTACTGCATCAGTTATTGCAGTAGAAGTTGTAGTGACTTCATCAGTCGTTACAGTAGACATTGTTGCTGCATCAGTTGTCTCAGTTGTTTCTGCGTTAGTTGATGAAACAGATGTAGTCTCTGCATCATTTGTTAAAGCAGACGTAGCTACTGCATCAGTCGTTACTGTAGACGTTGATGTTGATGCCTCGGTTTTTACAGTTTTTTCAGCATCAGTTGTTAAGGTTAACGTTGTAGTTACTGCATCAGTTATTAAAGTAGAAGTTGTAGTTACTTCATCAGACGTTACAGTAGACATTGTTGCTGCATCAGTTGTCATAGTTGTTTCTGCGTTAGTTGATAAAACAGACGTCGTAGTTTCTACATCAGTTGTTGAAGCAGACTTAGGTACAGCATCATTCGTTACAGTAGACGTTGTTGCTGCGTCAGTTGTCTCAGTTGTATCTGTGTTAGTTGATAAAACAGACGTTGTAGTTTCTGAATCAGTCATTTCTGTTGACGCTGTTGTTGATGCCTCGGTTTTTACAGTTGTTTCAGCATCAGTTGTTGAAACAGAAGTTGTAGTTTCTGAATCATTCATAAATGTAGACGCCGTTGTTGATGCATCAGTTGTCACAGTTGTTTCTGCGTTAGTTGATAAAACAGACGTTGTAGTTTCTACATCAGTTGTTGCAGCAGACGTAGGTACAGCATCAGTCGTCACAGTAGACGTTGTTGCTGCGTCAGTTGTCTCAGTTGTATCTGTGTTAGTTGATAAAACAGACATTGTAGTTTCTGAATCAGTCATTACCGTAGACGCTGTTGTTGAAGCCTCCGTTTTTACAGTTGTTTCAGCATCAGTTGTTAAAATAGAAGTTGTAGTTTCTGAATCATTCGTTAATGTAGACGTTGTTGTTACTGCATCAGATGTTACAAAATTTTCTGCGTCATGTGATAAAACGGACGTTGTAGTTTCTGCATCAGTTGTTAAAGCTGATGATGTAGTTTCTGCATCAGTCGTTACAGTAGACGTAATTATCTCTGCATCAGTTGTCAGAGTTGTTTCTGCGTTAGTTGAAAAAAAAGTCGTTGTAGTTTCTGTATCAGTCGTTACAGTAGATGTCGTTGTTACTGTGCCTGTTGATACAGATGTTTCAGTATCAGTTATTAAATCAGGTGTTGTACTTTCTGCATCAGTCGGTAAGGTAAAGGTTGTCGTAACTATATCAGTCGTTTCTGTAGACGTTGTTGTTGATGCCTCGGTTTTCAGAGTTGTTTCAGCATCAGTTGTTAAAAAAAACGTTGTAGTTACTGCCTTAGTCGTTAACATAGACGCCGTTGTTGCTGCATCAGTTGTCACAGATGTGTCGGGATCAGATGTTAAAACAGACGTTGCAGTTTCTGCCTCAGTTGTTAAAGCAGAAGTTGTAGATACTGCATCAGTCTTTACAGTAGACGTTGCTGCTGCATCAGTTGTCAAAGTTGTTTCTGCGTTAGTTGATAAAACAGTACTCTCTGCATCAGTTGTTGAAACAGGTTTTGTAGTTACTGCATCAGTCAATACTGTTAACTCTGTTGTTGCTGCTTCTGTTGTCACTGATATTTCTGCATCAGTCGTTACATCAGACGTTGCAGTTTGTGCATCACTTATTGAAGCAGACGTTTTAGTTACTGCATCTGTCGTTACTGTAGACGCTGTTGTTGATGCCTCGGTTTTAACAGTTGCTTCAGCATCAGTTGTTGAAATAGAAGTTGTAGTTTCTGAATCATTCATTAATGTAGACGCCGTTGTTGATGCATCAGTTGTCATAGTTGTTTCTGCGTTAGGTGATAAAACAGACGTTGTAGTTTCTACATCAGTTGTTGCAGCAGACGTAGGTACAGCATCAGTCGTTACAGTAGACGTTGTTGCTGCGTTAGTTGTCTCAGTTGTTTCAGCATCAGTTGTTAAGGTTAACGTTGTAGTTACTGCATCAGTTATTAAAGTAGAAGTTGTAGTTACTTCATCAGACGTTACAGTAGACATTGTTGCTGCATCAGTTGTCATAGTTGTTTCTGCGTTAGTTGATAAAAGAGTCGTTGCAGTTTCTGCATCAGTCGTTACTGTAGACGCTGTTGTTGATGCATCAGATGTCAAAGTTGTTTCAGTATCAATTATTAAATCAGAAGTTGTAGTGTCTGCATCATTCATTACCGTATATACTGTTTTTGATGTTTCAGTTGTTTCTGCGTCAATTGACAAAACGGACGTTGTAATTACTGCACCAGTTGTTGATACAGACTTTGTAGTTACTGAATCAGTCGTTACAGTAGACGTTGTAGTATCTGCATCAGGTGTCAAAGTTGTTTCTGCGTTAGTTAATAAAACAGACGTTGTATCTGCATCAGTTGTTAAAGCAGGTTTTGTGGTTAGTGCGTCAGACGTTACAGTAGACGTTGTTGTTGCTGCTGCATCAGTTGTAACAGATGTTTCAGCAATAGATGTTAAATCAAATGATGTTGTTTCTGCATCAGTTGTTGAAGTAGACGTAGTTGTTTCTGGATCAGTTGTCACAGTTGTTTCTGCGTTAGTTGATACACCAGACGTTGTAATTCCTGCATCAGTTGTTGAAGTAGAGGTTGTAGTTACTGCATCAGTCGTTACGGTAGACGTTGTTGTTGCTGCATCAGTTGTCTTAATTGTTTCTGTGTTAGTTGATAAAAGAGTTGTTGTAGTTTCTGTATCAGTCGTTACCGTAGATTGCGTTGTTACTGTCCCTGTTGATACAGATGTTACAGTATCAGTTATTAAATCAGATGTCGTACTTTCTGCATCAGTCGTTAAGGTTAACGTTGTTGTAACTGTATCAGTCGTTACTGTAGACGTTGTTGTTGATGCCTCGGTTTTCAGAGTTGTTTCAGCATCAGTTGTTAAAACAGACGTTGTAGTTTCTGCATTAGTCGTTAACGTAGACGCCGTTGTTGCTGCATCAGTTGCCACAGATGTATTAGCATCAGTTGTTAAAACAGACGTTGTACTTTCAGTATCAGCTGTTGAAGCAGACGTTGTAGTTACTGCGTTAGTCCTTACAGTAGATGTTGTTGCTGCATCAGTTGTCACAGTTGTTTTTGCGTAGGTTGATGAAGCGGGCGTTGTAGATTCTGTATTACTCATTACTGTAAACGCCGTTGTTGATGCATCAGTTTTCACAGTTGTTTCAGTATGAAATATTAAATCAGACGTTGTAGTTTCTGCATCAGTTGTTGAAACAGACGTTGTAGTTTCTGCATCAGTCGTTACTGTGNTGTTGCTGCATCAGTTGTGATAGTTGTTCCAGCATCAGTTGTAGTTACTGCATCAGTTATTGAAGTAGAAGTTGTAGTTACTTCATCAGTCGTTACAGTAGACATTGTTGCTGCATCAGTTGTCTCTGTTGTTTCTGCGTTAGTTGATGAAACAGATGTAGTCTCTGCATCATTTGTTGAAGCAGACGTAGCTACCGCATCAGTCGTTACTGTAGACGTTGTTGTTGATGCCTCGGTTTTCACAGTTGTTTCAGCATCAGTTGTTAAGGTTAACGTTGTAGTTACTGCATCAGTTATTAAAGTAGAAGTTGTAGTTACTTCATCAGACGTTACAGTAGACATTGTTGCTGCATCAGTTGTGATAGTTGTTCCAGCATCAGTTGTAGTTACTGCATCAGTTATTGAAGTAGAAGTTGTAGTTACTTCATCAGTCGTTACAGTAGACATTGTTGCTGCATCAGTTGTCTCTGTTGTTTCTGCGTTAGTTGATGAAACAGATGTAGTCTCTGCATCATTTGTTGAAGCAGACGTAGCTACCGCATCAGTCGTTACTGTAGACGTTGTTGTTGATGCCTCGGTTTTCACAGTTGTTTCAGCATCAGTTGTTAAGGTTAACGTTGTAGTTACTGCATCAGTTATTAAAGTAGAAGTTGTAGTTACTTCATCAGACGTTACAGTAGACATTGTTGCTGCATCAGTTGTCATAGTTGTTTCTGCGTTAGTTGATAAAAGAGTCGTTGCAGTTTCTGCATCAGTCGTTACTGTAGACGCAGTTGTTGATGCATCAGATGTCAAAGTTGTTTCAGTATCAATTATTATATCAGAAGTTGTAGTGTCTGCATCATTCATTACCGTATATACTGTTTTTGATGTTTCAGTTGTTTCTGATTCAATTGATAAAACGGACGTTGTAGTTACTGCACCAGTTGTTGATACAGACTTTGTAGTGACTGAATCAGTCGTTACAGTAGACGCTGTAGTATCTGCATCAGTTGTCAAAGTTGTTTCTGCGTTAGTTAATAAAACAGACGTTGTTTCTGCATCAGTTGTTAAAGCAGGTTTTGTGGTTAGTGCGACAGACGTTACAGTAGACGTTGTTGTTGCTGCATCAGTTGTAACAGATGTTTCAGCAATAGATGTTAAATAAAATGATGTTGTTTCTGCATCAGTTGTTGGAGTAGACGTAGCTGTTTCTGGATCAGTTGTCACAGTTGTTTCTGCGTTAGTTGATACACCAGACGTTGAAATTCCTGCATCAGTTGTTGAAGTAGAGGTTGTAGTTACTGCATCAGTCGTTACAGTAGACGTTGTTGTTGCTGCATCAGTTGTCTTAGTTGTTTCTGTGTTAGTTGATAAAAGAGTTGTTGTAGTTTCTGTATCAGTCGTTACCGTAGATGGCGTTGTTACTGTCCCTGTTGATACAGATGTTACAGTATCAGTTATAAGATCAGATGTCGTACTTTCTGCATCAGTCATTAAGGTTAACGTTGTTGTAACTGTATCAGTTGTTACTGTAGACGTTGTTGTTGATGCCTCGGTTTTCAGAGTTGTTTCAGCATCAGTTGTTAAAACAGACGTTGTAGTTTCTGCATTAGTCGTTAACGTCGACGCCGTTGTTGCTGCATCAGTTGCCACAGATGTATAAGCATCAGTTATTAAAACAAACGTTGTACTTTCAGTATCAGCTGTTGAAGCAGACGTTGTAGTTACTGCGTTAGTCCTTACAGTAGATGTTGTTGCTGCATCAGTTGTCGCAGTTGTTTTTGCGTAAGTTGATGAAGCGGGCGTTGTAGATTTTGCATTACTCGTTACTGTAAACGCCGTTGTTGATGCATCAGTTTTCACAGTTGTTTCAGTATGAAATATTAAATCAGCCGTTGTAGTTCCTGCATCAGTTGTTGAAACAGATGTTGTAGTTTCTGCATCAGTCGTTACTGTAGACGCGGTTGTTGATGCCTCGGTTTTTACAGTTGTTTCAGCATCAGTTGTTGAAATGGATGTTATAGTTTCTGGATCATTTCTTGAAGTAGACGTAGTTGTTTCTGGATCAGTTGTTGACATAGACGGTGTGGTTACTGTATCGGTCGTTACAGCGGACGCTGTAGTTTCTACATCAGTTGTTGACATAGACGTTGTGGTTACTGTATCGGTCGTTACAGCGGACATTGTAGTTTCTACATCAGTTGTTGACATAGACGTTGTGGTTACTGTATCGGCCGTCACAGCAGACGGTGTTGTTGCTGTATCAGTTGCCACAGTTGTTTCAGTATCAGTTGTTAAAATAGATGTTGTAGTTTCTGCAGCATTCGTTAATGTAGACGCCGTTGTTGCTTCTTCAGTTGTTACAAAATTTTCTGCGTCATGTGATAAAACGGACGTTGTAGTTTCTGCATCAGTTGTCAGAGTTGTTTCTGCATTAGTTGATGAAGCAAATGTTGTAGATTCTGCATTACTCGTTACTGTAGATGCTGTTGTTGATGCATCAGTTGTAACAGATGTTTCAGCATCAGTTGTTAAAACAGACGTTGTAGTTTCTGTATCAGTTGTTGAGGTAGACGCTGTAGTTACTGCATCAGTCGTTACAGTAGACGCTGTTGTAGCTGCATCAGTTTTAACAGATGTTTCAGCAATAGATGTTAAATCAGATGTTGTTGTTTCTGCATAAGTTGTTGCAGTAGACGTAGTTGTTTCTGGATCAATTGTCACAGGTGTTTCTGCGTTAGTTGATAAAACAGACGTTGTAGTTTCTACATCAGTTGTTGACATAGACGTTGTGTTTACTGCATCGGTCGTTACAGCGGACGTTGTTGTTGCTGCATCAGTTGTCATAGTTGTTTCAGCATCAGTTGTAGAAATGGATGTTATAGTTTCTGGATCATTTGTTAAAGTAGGCGTAGTTGTTTCTGGATCAGTTGTTGACATAGACGTTGTGGTTACTGTATCTGTCGTTACAGCGGACGTTGTAGTTTCTACATCAGTTGTTGACATAGACGTTGTGGTTACTGTATCGGTCGTTACAGCAGACGTTGTAGTTTCTGCATCAGTTGTAGACATAGACGTTGTGGTTACTGTATCGGTCGTTACAGCAGACGTTGTAGTTTCTGCATCAGTAGTTGACATAGACGTTGTGGTTACTGTATCGGTCGTTACAGCGGACGTTGTAGTTTCTACATCAGTTGTTGACATAGACGTTGTGGTCACTGTATCGGTCGTTACAGCGGACGTTGTAGTTTCTACATCAGTTGTTGACATAGACGGTGTTGTTGCTGCATCAGTTGCCACAGTTGTTTCAGTATCAGTTGTTGAAATAGATGTTGTAGTTTCTGCAGCATTCGTTAATGTAGACGCCGTTGTTGCTTCATCAGTTGTTACAAAATTTTCTGCGTCATGTGATAAAACGGACGTTGTAGTTTCTGCATCAGTTGTCAGAGTTGTTTCTGCATTAGTTGATGAAGCAAATGTTGTAGATTCTGCATTACTCGTTACTGTAGATGCTGTTGTTGATGCATCAGTTGTAACAGATGTTTCAGCATCAGTTGTTAAAACAGACGTTGTAGTTTCTGTATCAGTTGTTGAGGTAGACGCTGTAGTTACTGCATCAGTCGTTACAGTAGACGCTGTTGTAGCTGCATCAGTTTTAACAGATGTTTCAGCAATAGATGTTAAATCAGATGTTGTTGTTTCTGCATAAGTTGTTGCAGTAGACGTAGTTGTTTCTGGATCAATTGTCACAGGTGTTTCTGCGTTAGTTGATAAAACAGACGTTGTAGTTTCTACATCAGTTGTTGACATAGACGTTGTGTTTACTGCATCGGTCGTTACAGCGGACGTTGTTGTTGCTGCATCAGTTGTCATAGTTGTTTCAGCATCAGTTGTAGAAATGGATGTTATAGTTTCTGGATCATTTGTTAAAGTAGGCGTAGTTGTTTCTGGATCAGTTGTTGACATAGACGTTGTGGTTACTGTATCTGTCGTTACAGCGGACGTTGTAGTTTCTACATCAGTTGTTGACATAGACGTTGTGGTTACTGTATCGGTCGTTACAGCAGACGTTGTAGTTTCTGCATCAGTTGTTGACATAGACGTTGTGGTTACTGTATCGGTCGTTACAGCAGACGGTGTTGTTGCTGCATCAGTTGTCACAGTTGTTTCAGTATCAGTTGTTAAAATAGATGTTGTAGTTTCTGCAGCATTCGTTAATGTAGACGCTGTTGTTGATGCCTCGGTTTTTACAGTTGTTTCAGCATCAGTTGTTGAAATGGATATTATAGTTTCTGGATCATTTGTAAAAGTAGACGTAGTTGTTTCTGGATCAGTTGTTGACATAGACGTTGTGGTTACTGTATCGGTCGTTACAGCAGACGTTGTAGTTTCTGCATCAGTTGTTGACATAGACGGTGTGGTTACTGTATCGGTCGTTACAGCAGGCGGTGTTGTTGCTGCATCAGTTGTCACAGTTGTTTCAGTATCAGTTGTTAAAATAGATGTTGTAGTTTCTGCAGCATTCGTTAATGTAGACGCCGTTGTTGCTTCATCAGTTGTTACAAAAATTTCTGCGTCATGTGATAAAACAGACGTTGTAGTTTCTGCAGCAGTTGTTGAAATAGACGTTGTAGTTTCTGCATCAGTCGTTACAATATACGTTGTTGTTCCTGCATCAGTTGATAAAAGAGTCATTGTAATTTCTGTAACAGTCGTTACAGTAGATGGCGTTGTTACTTTGCCTGTTGATATAGATTTTTCAGTATCAGTTATTAAATCAGATGTTGTACTTTCTGCATCTGTTGTTAAGGTTAACGTTGTCGTAACTTCATCAGTCGTTACTGTAGACGTTGCTGTGGATGCTTCGGATTTCAGAGTTGTTTCAGCATCAATTGTTAAATCAGACGTTTTTGTTTCTACATCACTTGTTGAAGTAGACGTAGTTGTTTCTGCATCCGTTGTCACAGTTGTTTCTGCGTTAGTTGATAAAACAGACGTTGTAGCTTCTGCATCAGTCGTTACTGTAGACGCTGTTGTAGACATAGTCTCTGCATCAGTTGTTGAAGCAGATTTTGTAGTTACTAATTCAGTCGATACTGTTGACTCTGTTGTTGCTGCTTCTGTTGTCACAGATATTTCTGCCTCAGATGTTACATCGGACGTTGTAGTTTCTGCATCATTTGTTGAAGCAGACGTTGAGGTTACTGCATCGGACGTTACAGTAGACGTTGTTGTTGCTGCTGCATCAGTTGTCATAGTTATTTTAGCATTAGTTGTTAATTTAGAAGTTGAAGTGTCTGCAGGATTCGTTATTGTAGACGCCGTTGATGCTGCATCAGTTTTTGCTGCGTCATGTGATAAAACGGACGTTGTACTTTCTGCATCAGTTGTTGAAGCAGACGTTGTAGTTACTGCATCAGTCGTTACAGCAGACATTGTTGCTGCATCAGTTGTCACAGTTGTTTCTGCGTTAGTTAATAAAACAGACTTTGACGTTCCTCCATCAGTTATTGACATAGACGTTGAGGTAACTGCATCGGTCCTTTCAGCGGACGTTATTGTTGCTGCATCAGTTGTCATGGTTGTTTCAGCCTCAGTTGTTAAGATAGATGTTGTAGTTTCTGCAGCATTCGTTAATGTAGACGCTGTTGTTGCTTCATCAGTTGTTACAAAAATTTCTGCGTCAGTTCTCACAGTTGTTTTTGCGTTAGTGGCTAAAACAGACGTTGTATTTTCTTTATTAGTCGTTACAGTAGATGGCGTTGTTACTGTGTCTGTTGATACAGATGTTACAGTATCAGTTATTAAATCAGATGTTGTAGTTTCTGCATCAGTCGTTAATGTTAAGGTTGTCGTAACTTCATCAGTCGTTACTGTAGGCATTGTTGATGCCTCGGTTGTCGGAGTTGTTTTAGCATCAGTTGTTAAAACAGGCCTTGTAGTTACTGCATCAGTCGTTACAGTGGACGTTGTTCCTGCATCAGTTGTCACAGTTGTTTCTGCGTTAGTTGATAAAACAGACGTTGTAGCTTCTGCATCAGTCGTTACTGTAGACGCTGTTGTAGACGTAGTCTCTGCATCAGTTGTTGAAGCAGATTTTGTAGATACTGCATCAGTCGATACTGTTAACTCTGTTGTTGCTGCTCCTGTTGTCACAGATATTTCTGCATCAGATGTTACATCAGACGTTGTAGTTTCTGCATCATTTGTTGAAGCAGATTTAGTAGTTACTGCATCAGTCGTTACAGCAGATATTATTGTTGCTGCATCAGTTGTCACAGATTTTTGAGCAACAGATGTTAAGTCAGACGTTGTAGTTTCTGCATCCCTTGTTGAAGCAGACGTTGTAGTTACTGCATCAGTAGTTACAGCAGACATTGTTGGTACATCAGTTGTCACAATTGTTTCTGCTTTAGTTGATAAAATAGAAGTTGCAGTTCCTGCATCAGTCGTTATAGTAGACGTTGTTGTTGTTGCTTCAGTTGTCACAGATGTTTCTGCACTAGTTGATAAAACAGACGTTGTCTCTGCATTAGTTGTTGAAGCAAATTTTGTAGATATTGCATCAGTTGTTACTGTTGAAGTTGTAGTTGCTGCATCAGTCGTTACAGTAGACGTTGTTGTTGCTGCATCAGTTGTCACAGATATTTCAGCAACAGATGTTAAATCAGACGGTGAAGTTTCTGCATTAGTTGTTGAAGCAGACATAGTTGTTTCTGGAACAGTTGTTACAGTTATTTCTGTGTTAGACGATAAAACAGACGTTGAAGTTCCTGCATCAGTTGTTGACATAGACGATGTGGTTACTGCATCGGTCGTTACAGCGGAAGTTGTTATTGTTGCACCAGTTGTCACAGTTGTTTCAGCATCAGTTGTTAAAATAGTTGTAATTTCTGCATCATTCGTTAATGTAGACGCCGTTGTTGCTGCATCAGTTGTCACAAAAATATCGGAGTCATATGATAAAACGGACGTTGTAGTTACTGCATAAGTCGTTACAGTAGACGTTGTTGCAGCATCAGTTGTCACAGTTGTTTTTGCGTTAGTTGATAAAACAGGCGTTGTAGTCTCTTCATCAGTTTTGGAAATAGACGTGGTAGTTACTGCATCAGGTGTTAATGTTGACGTTGTAATTGCTGCATCAGTCGTTACAGTAGACGCTGTTGTTGCTGCATCAGTTGTTAATGTTAACGTTGTCGTAAATGCATCAGTCGTTATTGTAGACGTTGTTGCTGATGCCTCGGTTTTCACAGTTGTTTCTGCATCAGTCGTTACAGTAGACGTTGCTGATCCAGCAGTTGTTAAAGTTGTTTCTGCACTGGTTGATATAACAGACGTTGTAGTTTCTGCATTAGTCTCTAATGTAGACGCCGTTGTTTCTGCATCAGTTGTAACAGATGTTTCTGCGCCATTTGATAAAACAGACCCTGTAGTTTGTGCATCAATTGTTGATGCAGATGTTGTAGTTACTGAATCAGTCGTGTCTAAAGACGCTGTCATGAAATAGGGTTCTGTTGTCGCAGATGACGCTGTTGTTACTGTATCAGTTTCTACAGATGTTTCAGAATTTGTTATTAAATCAGATGTAATAGTTTCTGCATCAGTTGTTACGGTAAATGTTGTAGTAAATGCATCAGTCGTAACTGTAGACGTTGTTGTTGCTGCATCAATTGTGACGGATGTTTCGCCACCAGATGTTAAATCAGATGATATTGTTTCAGTAACTGTTGATGCAATAGATGTTGATTCGGCATCAGTAGTCACAGAGGATGTTGTTGTTGCACCAGTTGCCACAGAAGATACTGTTTCCGTATCAGTTATTGGAGCAGATGTTGTTTCTGCCTTAGTGGTCTCAGAAGATGTTGTGTCGTTATCAGCTCTCACAGAAATAGTTGATTCTGTGTCATTTGTTACAACAGCCGTTGTTTTCATGTCATCAGTCATAGGAGACATTTCTGTTGTTACATCAGTTATCAAAGTAGACGTAGATTTTGTATCACTTGGTACTAAAGTTGATGTTGTCTCTGCGTTTGTCGTCACAGTAGTCGTAGTTATTTCTGTGTCAGTTGTCATAAAAAAGGTGGTTTCTGTATTTGTTGTAACTAAAGGCGAAGTCGTTGGTTCTGCATTGGTTGTCATAGACGACGATATCGCTTCTGCATCTAGTATCACAGAAGATGTTGTTTTTGTCTCAAATGTTACATCAGCTGTTGCTACTGTTGTTATAGGCATGATCGTTGTTACATCATCAGTTGTTGCTATTGTTGTTGTAGGCATGGTCGTTGTTTCAACATCAGCTGTTGCTACTGTTGTTATAGGCATGATCGTTGTTACATCATCAGTTGTTGCTATTGTTGTTGTAGGCATGGTCGTTGTTTCAACATCAGTTGTTGCTAATGTTGTTGTAGGCATGATCGTTGTTTCAACATCAGCCGTTGCTATTGGCGTTGTAGGCGTGATCGTTGTGACTTCATCAGTTGTTGCTAGTGTTGTTGTAGGCATGGTCACTGTTACATCATCAGCCGTTGCTATTGTTGTTGTAGGCATGGTCATTGTTACATCATCAGTTGTTGCTAGTGTTGTTGTAGGCATGGTCATTGTGACTTCATCAGTTACTATCGTTGGTGTCGGCATTGTCGTTGTTACAACATCAGCTGTTGCTACTGTTGTTGTGAATAATGCACCTTCATCCGTTTTTCTTATCGATGTCTCCACAATCGTTTCCTCTTTAGTCGACGCATAAAAATATGTGTTTTTAGAGACCGTTGCTTCTAAATTCGTTTCGAAATACATGTCCCCTGTTGTTGATATTTCAGTTAATGAATCAAATTGAGGTCTACTTTCAGGAAACATTGTGGCCAGAGCAGTGTTGGACACAGGGTCAGTTGAGGAGTAGTCTAAAGAAGAAGTCCAAGAGTTTATCACAGATACTGTGTCTGGTTCGTAGGCCGTGCTGTCAGCCCAGCCCGGCGCTGTGGTAGTAAAAGACGAATGAAGTGCTGTCACTGAATCCCCGGCCGCTGATGTAGGTGCCATATTGGTGCCACTGGTATCGTCTACAAAACCTGGCAGGGTGATCGTCGTTGATTCTCCTGTACCCTGATCTATGTTAGAAAAACAAGTTATAAACTCAGATTTATATCTTATCAACGAGCTACTGTCAACGTTAATTTTCAGCATTATATAATATAATATTTGTACTTTCGTATGTTATTATTTATTTATTTATTTACGTATTTATTGTAAAATGCACTAATATTAAAGGGAACGATGCAATAAAATACAATTAACTCGATATCATGTAGTTTAACCCTTTTTTGGTGTTTGGACACTTTTTTCTTTTGAGATTTAAACTCAACTGACATGCGTCACAGCAATTATTTAAAGAATTTCAATTTAATTTCCCCCATTATGTAGTATGACTTTATGATAGTACATAAGTATTTTAGAGTGAAATAAAAAGACCGAATAAAAAAACTTGGCACAATAGCAACGATAATCAAGTGAAATGCGGCTGGGTGTATCTTACAGAAGATAAGAAGCTTAAAAGAATCAGAAAATCACTTTAAGTCTTATTGGCGTATAAAATGCTAGTCAGCTTGCAAAACGAACAAGAGTTCATACTTGTGCCCGGTTTAAATTTCTATTTCCATGTAATTGGCGTTTCTAACATTAAAAATATAGAGCGCCTGACTTTATTCATTGTTATGAAGAGTAAACACCTGTACATCTTAACATTTTTTATTAAACAAACCTTATTGAAGTTTTTCTTGTTTAAAGTAAGTGGATTTTATGCATGGTGCGGCGGTTATTGTGTACAGATCCTATGCTATTACGTGTAATCCCCGTATACCTGTCACCCCTGGAGTGTGGGGATAGCTGAAATTCAAGCACGCGCCCATTGACACTCCTTAAAGCCCACTCCAGGTGCCAACTTCTGGTGGTGTGTATTGACCGCATCGCTTAACGACACTACAACAGACGTGAGATCATTTCCGAGTGAGCCCCGATTGAGTTTACTCACGAAAGCAACGCCGCTTTGTCTCCAGGTGATGTACAAGAGAAGGTGTTTAGATATACCCTAGCTATCGATGTCTTCTAAATAAGCTTTCACTTTTACAGATCGGATATAAATGTAAACACAATAAATGATATTGCAAGTGCGCCGATCATTTGTTCTTTCGAGAGTCTAATAAAGAATCTGCCTTTTTTTATATCATACAGCCGTTCGATATTTCGAAACAAAATATAATTGTCTACTGATTTTTGACGAATTTTTAGCATTGTGTAAAACACAAAACTTCAGGGGGGTTTGGAGAACCGGGTAAGGGTTTTTAATATAAAAGTTATGCGTTGTCAAACATCATATTCAAATTTGCCTTGGGCCGGCTTTTATACTCTTTGCTGGGTCCTGGAGTACATGTAGGTATTTTTGGCGTTACTTTTGAATCAAAACTGAAGATTTGTCATTAAAATAACCGTTTAGTTTTTGTATCTAAGAAATAAATAAGTTTGATTGAAATGCATCTATAGTCTAAATTATTTACTTTGTATGAATCAAAACAAACAAGCATTTTCATGGTATAGTGCGGACGCATCCAATTCAGTCGAGATCACCTTTAACAAGTAGATATGAGAGTTAATCTTTTTTTCTTGTGGTAACTACTGACCCCATTGATTTCAGTGTCGTCATACTGCCATAAATACATCACCTTGGTGCTAGAATGTGTAACAGTAACACACAGGGTAGGAATCAAGTAGAAAGTCAATACATAACCAGACCAGTGCGATGACCAAATATTAACACTGATGTAATCAATCAAGTCTACAATTTAATCCCCCTATTCCCCTGCGACAATGTTTGCTGAGACACACTTAATGCCTATCATCGTAGCTACAATCGATAGTGTTGATGCGTATACAGTGAAATGTCAATATCAAAAACGTTGAGTATTCATCCAAAATTAGAATTCTTGGAAAATTGCATATAATAATCAATTCGCCTTAGGAGAACAAGTTCGTAAACCAAAAAGTGAAAACGCCAGAATCCACCTCCAGTGTTGGAGACTTGGTGAGGTGTGGGCGGAGAGGCTACCAAGCAAATTTGGACATGCGCATTGTGTCAAGAAAACTGAGATTTAACTCAACGGCTGGAAGTGGCAGATACATAATAATAATAATAATATTTATTTCTTATATAGCGCATTCCATTTTTTACATTTCAATGCACTTTACAAATAATTAAAAAAAGTCTAAAAATAACAATACATGAGAGGAAGAAGCAATCTACCATCAAATTCTGTTGTCAGTTTTGGGGTTAATTTTTAGACGACTGAGATTTAACCGGCTAATGTTCTTTCTACAAAATAATAATAATAATAATAATAATAATAATAATAATAATAATAATAAATAAATAAATAAATAAACAAATAAATAAACAAATAAAAAATAAAAAACTGAAGCATAATTTTTTCCGTCATAAAGCTTAGCCTACGACACTACTTTAGCATTCTACTGAGCAAGCTGAAGTTGCCCATCGAATCAAAGTAAACGAGATAGTATAAAAAATAATTCCAAATAGGAAGAAACCATTAATACATTCTCGCTGTCAGCCAGTTAAATTGTGCATTATCAATTTAGTTTTTACCGGGAACTTTACGTCTACATCGTTATGAACGCGTTTCACTGTTTGGTCGCCTGTAAAGAACGGACCTTTAGTAACCCTCGAAATAAATCCTCAATTTCCTCAAACAAAAAGCGTCCTGTGTAAGAGTGCAAGTCCTGATGTGAACGTGACCAATGTGACATAATTCTACCGACTATCGCCAGACCTACACAGAAAGACCATTGCACACAATGTTTTAAACCACAGTAAATAATACGGATTTATTGCAAGAAGGAATGTCGAGTAGTTAAGCGCTCTGCTTTATACAAATATACATGCATTTAGTTTTACCATTAAGAGGGAGTCTGATTTCAACGCCAACTGTTAAGGCAGGGATATCCCTGTAGGGATTTTCTCATCGCTTGCTGTTCTAATTGCCAGTCAACGAGGCTTTCATTTACGGCTATTACTACCTGAATGCACATTTTTCTTGATTAATTTCACCTTTTATGTTCTTATACACATTATATCCACTTCGATATCACGGTTAATAAGGCAGCATGGTTTGTACGTAACATGTGGTTAAAATTTATATGCAGGTTAAAGGAAATTTTTAAATCTTATACTGGATTTTCAATTTTTGTCTAGTTGACGACGTTGCGTCTATGTCTCGGAGACTTAACTGTGTTACTGAGATTACAGATTACGCAACAAGACTGAGAAAAGTTCACCTGTATTTTCAGTAGACCTACTGAAGTCTCCGAGAGGGAAAGGCAACATCGTGACCTAAACTAATATTATACGTCCAGTATGAAAAAATGCTTTATGTGATGCACGACTGGATGACTATTATACATACAATTGTGAACAGATTAATTTTCTGTTGGTTTGTCATAATTCATGAGTGAACCTTATATTCACCATTTTTAAGGCTTTTGATAAGCAATTAAAATATTCTAGCTCTCTTTGTAAGGAGCATTGAGATTATAATGGTATTCCCCCTAAAAATAAATTATTATTATAATTATTATTATCTGATTTGAAAGACCAAATCTATGAGCATTTTTAAATTAAAATTTGAACTGAACCCTACGCTTATATATTACAATAACCCGTAAAATTTCGACACGTTATGAAATAATTTAAAAGTTACGTTTATTTAAGTTAATTTAAGCTTGGCTTCAGGATTAAATTCGATAGAAAATACGTCATATTTCCCCGTTGTCATGGAGACGATCAAGTTTGGTCAAAGACGTCCGACTAGACCCTGGGTGTGGTGCCGATATCGATAACGGTAATATTTTTGGGCCTTGTATTTTATCACATTCAATTTGGGTACGCGTTCCTTTTTCGGATAAAAGAATATGCCTCTGATTGTGTTTTATCTCCATTAGTATGGTGTCGCTTTGGATATGTTGATGTCTACATGTATATACAGTGCTATCAATCGATAGCTAAACGGCACCACACTCCTTTTAACAACGGGAGTGGATGCCTTTATTACTTTGAGTATTACCGCTTTCTCGTTTCGCTGGGTAACAATGTCCCAAAGCTCAACATTTTTCATACTTCAACTTGTACTTGCCCTACTTAATATTACCAACAATTAACATCTAAATGTAAGTTGATTACATCTGGGCTATTTTAAGGGCGGGAGAAATATAACATGTATTCACTAAAAAGGTATCATTGAAAAATTATTGAATATTTTCGTATATAACTGTTGTGCAATTTGAAGTATTATCAATTCCGTGGCATGATGCACGTTCATGAATATCCCATCAAAAACATGTTTTTTAGTATTTTTTAAAAAAGATGTGCTATAGAATTGTAGATAGCTAAAGAATCATCTGTCCAATAAATAATATGCAACCCTTTTGAAAATAGCCCCATTTACATATTCAGCCGACTATCAATTAATTTTAAGAAATGTATTGCGCGTCGAAAAGCCAAAGGCTGAAAATGGCAGATACATGAGAGGAAGAAGCAATCTACCATCAAATTTTGTTGTGGTTTGGAACGAAAATACCGAAAAAAGGAGGTTAAAACCTCTCGTAGAACATTAGCATATCAAAATGAATCCCCTCATCTCACACTCAACCATATTAAGTCTCTATTTTAATGGAAGTTCTCACAGAGCTAATATAATTTTTATAATGAAAAATTAATTAAAATAAACGTTACCGGAAAACGTTATGTCGGTCGCTTGGTTTGCTGCTCCTTGAATAAACACAATTCCCGTGAAAAAACACACAATAATCTCCCATCTCTGCAACCAGGTAATTGTCATTATTGAACTGAAAATACTAAATCCACTGCCTCTAAGGCCGCCGGTGTAATTCTCATTAAAGACAGGAACGGTGTCGGAGATTAATTCAGTGGATTGCGGTGTTAAGCACGCAGACGATGGCTACTTTCTGCCCCAAGATTCAATCGCGGCATACTTTAATCTCGGCGACTGTGATCCGAGCGACATCAGCGTGGTGAAAACATGCGCGTCATACACTTTACTGACAGCGGGTCTCATTACGATTACTTCATTTCAAATGATTATCTTTATTTCAAACCAAATACAAATTAATGAAACTGGATGTATATCAAATAGTGGTCATTTCATTATTAAATATTTACAAAAATCTTGAAACCAAAATGACCACTTAGATCCCTGGCTGAAGGCGACTCACTTGACTGTATTTCGATCATTATCAAATATTTGTCTTTATTCAGAATAAATATATGACTGTGCGAGTTGTTTGATAAACTGCAGCTAACTTTTTAAAACCGTGTTATCTTTACTGGAACAATACAGATTTTTATACCTTATATGTATGCGGAGAGAGACAAGTGCAAGCCTAAATCAAAGCAGCTCGTTTATTTTTTAATTTTAAATTATTAATCAATATAAGAAAACACATGCAATATGACGGGTGCATAATGAATCACAATTATCGGACATGACATTGAGTCAAACTGGGTAAAGTTAACGTATATGTGCAAATGGTTTAAATGTATTACAAGCATCTAACGCAATGTGACGAATATAGATTAATGAACGCTTTTATTTAATCGGAGCATTGATCAATTCGAACATTTAACCCGGGTGAAAGAGCAAATATGTTTAGGGAATTCCGTAGGCGGTTGATCAAAGACACCTTCATCTAGTGCCACACGTGACCTTAATGCTGCTCCATCTGTTGGAGGGCACTGGAACTAGTATTGACTTGAATCACTGGGTATTGAAATACTTAATAAAATCCATGCATATGTGAACGACGGTGTTTCCACGAACGAAAAGAGATAGAGAGGGGGGAAAGAAGTTATTTACCACATATTTCATCAGAAAGTCAAAAATGACCATATTATTGGAATCTTCAATCAAGTGGCGTATATTTGTGAATTAAAAATATTTTAACCAAAGTTTTGACTACACTGAAAATGGCTGTTCCCTTTCCGAGCACATTATTCTTTCTTTTGGGAATGTGATCTAAGAATGCAATACAGAAGTGACATCTAAAACATGGTGTATTCCTACCTGTTGTACAATAGACTGTATTTCGTCAGAGCTTAAGAGAAAACAACAAGAGAAATAGGCCCACTCACTAGTCTGCCATTTTTACCGACCGCAACCTCCGCCAAATTCCACGAGACTTTGAGCTATCTCGGATGATTCCCATGATGCTGAATTTGAAGTTGAGTAATTTTTTAATCACTATCTTTCTCCAGTATCATTTCCTTTCCATGTGCTGTATGTTAGAATCATTATTCAAAAGCAAGATAGATCTGACAGACAAATCAAAATTATTTTAAAAAATTCGCTCTTACTGGTTTGTAAATTAAATATAAAAGAACTACCCAAGGATAAAACTTTCAAGATTCAAGTCTTCATTTTTTTGTTTTTGTTTTTTTTAATAAACTGAGCCATTAATCAGTGAGAAAAACATCTGCATTTTAAAAAAACATATGTGCTATTTCAAATGCATTGCATCTCAAGGGACTACGCATGCTTGAAGTGTACATTGTCCAGATTTGTCGTAACTTGAATCCTTTCATCCTTCTACTTTTTCTCCATTTCTGGCATCTTTGTTTACAGCAATAACTGTGACTAAAAACTAGTGTTACGTCACTTTTCGTATCTCTGTGCCGGCATTTCTGCACAATATTGCAAAATTAAGGGATACTGGTACCTGTATATTCCAAAACAACGTATCTAATATGTATGCAGTTTATAATGTGTCTGACGCAAAATAATACGTTGGTGTGACTAATTGCCTCTCTTTTAATATTTGTATCGGTCACGACGAAAAAGGCCGCCTTATACTATGTACATAAAATATTTGGCCGAAAAAGTTACATAAGAGAGCCATCACAATATCAATTAACATAAATATTAAATGACAAGATGATGTTCATCAAAAATATTAATATCATATATTTTCTGTCTATCATTTTGTAGAGAAGAGATCATTTATGTCAGTCGTTTGACGAGAGAAGAGAAAGGACTTTTCTGTGACGGCTACATTTACGAATAATTTTGGGGCACATTGTCCTGTTACTGACGTGCAACGCATTCAAGGTAAGAGAGGGCTATGAAAACAGCATAGACTGACAGACTTTTGGTTCGTCTTAACTGATAAAGGGCATTTTCTTCAATTTACAAATCCCTAACAATAATCATATAATTAATATTTAGAAATGTGTGTGAACAAGCGTAATGTCCGGATCTAAAAGAGCTTGCGGCGGATAGGCTATTTTTTCTGAAGAGAAAGAAGATAATTAAATCTATGACTTAATTAGAAGTAGTTGTAGAATATTATTATTACTGTATGTATAGCCAGCAGAACACACACACACTGAAATATATAACTTCAAATTGTAATTGCTCAAGCTACACCGTCTGCAAAAGTGCCAGTGTGGGAGGAGCCATGTTGCCAAATAGACTATAGAAATATTAAAGGATACAAAACCTTTTGCAAAGGGCAATTGAATTCGAAAGCTGTCTGAAAAATTCAAATCCATTTATATTGCCAATTATCCTTATTATACTTATTTGAGGGATTATTACGAAAAGCCGAAATCAATGCAATTGATTTCTTTCGGCTAAAAGATTAATTTATAGCTTATATGTTTCCCTCTCTCGCCTGCACAAGAAGTCGACGATGACGACCCTGACAAATATTTGTCTCATGGCTGCTATTGCTGTCCTGTCATGTGACGCAGCTTCGATCCCACTTTGTGAGTATCTATACAAATATTAAATTTAAATTTTAAATTCGTCAATTATTACTCATAAAACTACCGTTCTACGGCTTATAACATGGTCTGTAAAAGTAAAAGTCAAGTCATTACCGAGAAGCTAATCTGGTCCTTCCTGATGTTAATATTATCTTTATCCCAGTCTGGATGTTAGAGTTTACTGGCAACTTATCTTCAATATCGGCACGCCTCCGCGATTCCAGTACAACCTGCACATGCTACCGAAACCTATATGCTTGTAATGGCGACAAGTTTCCAAGCTTTGAAATCATGGTATTGCACGCACGCTCTACTTTAAATCAGAGCATTATGTACTGCATATCTGAAATATATCATTCTCATTCAGATTTGCGCAGATCCCGTTTAAATGATGTAAGACAAACCGATACTGTTGTCGTAGCTGTCGAAACAACTGCCGCTCCAGAGGCAGAAACGACTGCCGCTACAGCCGTAGAAACCACTGCCGCTACAGCCGTAGAAACCACTGCCGGTTCAGCCGTGGAAACCACTGCCGGTTCAGCCGTGGAAACCACTGCCGCTTCAGCCGTGGAAACCACTGCCGGTTCAGCCGTGGAAACCACTGCCGCTTCAGCCGTAGAAACCACTGCTGCTTCAGCCGTGGAAACCACTGCCGCTTCAGCCGTGGAAACCACTGCCGGTTCAGCCGAAGAAACCACTGCCGCTTCAGCCGTGGAAACCACTGCCGGTTCAGCTGCCGAAACTACTGCCGCTTTAGGCGTAGAAACTACTGCCGGTTCAACTGCAGAAATTACGGCCGCTTCAGCTGTAGAAACTACTGCCGGTTCAGCCGCTGAAACCACCGCCGCTTCAGCCGTGGAAACCACTGCTGCTTCAGC
>NW_019775924.1:0-12751 GCF_001039355.2 Lingula anatina | reverse complement strand
GATTTTCCTGGGGTAAACAAAAATTTCCCCATACTTACCAATGTTAAATGAATCCATTCAGATGTTCAAAGTTAGTCCGTGTTTTTTTGGTCTTTTGAAATTATCTTTTAAGACATTATTACAGAGGTACAGCCATCTATGAAAGTCCACATGGTCGCATGGCAAGCACAGATCCCAGAATAATTGCAATAGCTGCTGTTTAGGTGGTAAAATGGAAATTATAATATTTATATGACTTGCTAAAAATAAATTTACTGTGAAATATGAATCTCGGACGACCAGCTGTTATCCCTTTTACAGGTACTAACTGTCAGGCAGGGTTCAACCTGACCCCAGGGGCTGGCGGTCTACACCTCAGCTATCACCACAAACTGGACAAACAGGTCCAGATGGGGGTTGAGTTGGAGACCAGTTTAAGAATGAGGGAAAGTGTCGCCACTTTTGGGTACCAAGTAGATTCTGAAGATGGTAGTACGACTTTTAAAGGTAGGTTTGGCAGTTGTATGAGTTTCTTATGTTGTAAGAAGGCTGTTATCTCTGCATGGTTGACTTTCAGGTCTGCTTTATGTTTTTCAGTTTGGAGAATGGTTATTTCCTCTCTTTTGGTACAGGGAAGAGATTAAAAAGATAATGAAAGCATTTTATTTGAACAATAAAAAAAGTCTGTCACTAAATTTATTTTAGGTCAACCAGTGTCTTTGTGTAAATTATATTAGTAATAAAGTTATGTGAATTATAGAATGTTGAATGTTTGATACTGATAGAGATGAAAATTTGAGGTAACAAATGCATGGTATTTCCAATTATTGTTTCAGCTCAAGCAGACACAAATTGGTGTGTAGGAGCAACATTGGAAAAGAAATTACTACCTATGCCCTTCTCACTTATACTTAGTGGATTTGCTAACCACCCAAAGTCTTCCTACAGGTTTGGTATAGGATTTATGGTTGGATAGCCTTTCTTGGACACAGTGCCCTCTATTGTGCACAGGTGGCAACTAGAATGTTTAAATGCTGCATGAACATGACACTTAGGAAATTGTTGTATATTATTGGAGAGAACTTGAGTTGTGGATAGAAATATATGTGACATTTTAAGGATGTTACTCTCTTGTCAGAGGACAGCAGGGTAATGGGGCATCTTTGTTTTTTTATGCACCAACAGAGCTGTATGTCTTCTTTCAGAAAGATGACAGTAACAGTGTCTGGCATTCTCACTGCTTTTTTACTGCCAATACAAAATGGACCCATTTTTCTTGGGTTAGAAGTTGGTATTTTTACAGTGTATTCGTATTTAAAAATTATAAATTAAGTATGTCGTTTCATAATGGCATGTGAGATAACAGACAAATTGCCAAAGGTAAACACATGAAGTGCTTTTGAACGGGTTCTGCTGCTCATCTTACTTATGCCGAGATATATGATAGAAGATGAATCAGAGGGGAAAATTGTATATTATGTATTATTCTTAGAGCAATTGATCATCACAGTAATGGAAACCAGACAGGTATGATATTGGTCACAGGTTTGTGAATTTGTTAAGAGCCAGCTGAAGTACGCATTTGGAATAAGTTTTGTTTCAGTATTGCTGTAATGATTATATATATTATATAAGTTTCCCACAAAGTGATATATATATATGCCTTAATTGAAAACCAACCTTTATTACTTTATCACCATGTCTGTCACAGGAAAGTGCAGAGACATGCCAGTAACTCAGTAAGCATTTTTTTATAATTTTTTATCCCAGCAAGATCTGAAAGTTGTTGTGCATGTCTGTAAAGTAAGATCCTATTAAGTGTCAGTTATTTGGGAAAAAACATTTGAGGTGCCTACTTTAGGGTATACTTCACATAAGACATAATCTCCATATACTTGAGACCAAAATTGGCCAAAATTTTTTATCATGTGGATAGTACATTGGTAGTTGTCTACTTAGAAGATAATATTTTGGGCCGTTTTCTTCAAAGTATGATATGTCTGATGTGATGGACTAACAGTTAACAACTATTATAGCAAACCACTCCACCTTTATCCTGAATAGTAATTAAGATGTTCTTAATTGTGTGGCTGTGTCCTATAGTCAAATTGAGAACCTTGAAAAATCTTACTTTTGTGCTCTTTTCAAGCTTGTTCAAATTGTTTGTTGATTTGTTTACCGTATATCATGCTAAGTTTTCATACACATGAAAGAAGTTTAAATTAAAGATAAGATATAATTATTATTATTGTTATTATTCAGTGCTGATTTAATACTTTTAATTGCTGGATTATATATCAGCATTTCAATATTCATTCCATTTCAAAACGATATAATTATTCAACCTAATATTACATTGTTCCAGCCAATATACTTTCATATCTGCCTCTGTTATGCTAATGACTTGCCTTTTAAAACCAATTGTAATACACTTTTCTCTTTATATGGCTAGAAGGTGAGGGTAAATTGTCTGTCATCTTATATTCCTGTCTTGAAGAGCGACATTGCTCTGTTAAATATAATCTAAAAGATCAGAAAGGTTTATTAAGTTAACACATAATTAGCACGCATTTGTATAAAGGGGTTTTATTGAAATGTAAATGATGCATATTAAATTTAATTTGCCTGTAAAACATTAGTTAATAGTTAGTCCTTATTCATCGTGTATTTTGCTTGTATATTACAATTCCAGAGTGACTGGCTTATGAAGCGTTCCTGCTGTCTCTACACTGGTGCATAACCAAAAAAAAAAATCTTTGTCGCGTTCTTACTTTTGAAAAGAAAAAGACAAAAATAATAATTGATTTTGTGTGAATCAGGGTAAGTACACATGGACCAAGGAGAAAGCCTACTCTTTCGGCATTACAGCTGCCACTTTAATTTTTTTACCAACACTCTATTATTATTTTTTTAGCAGTTTACTACTGCACTAAAACTAGAAGAGACACGGATGCAATAAATGAAGTCATGTATGGCGGATTCAATTTTTTTCTATAAATTTCCATGCATCAGAATTTACGTATCATTTATGCCAGATAATTTTCAAATCCTTTATCTTAATATATATATATATATATATATATATATATATATATATATATAAGCTTTAGGATAAGTTTTCCAGGAAACTTACAGTGTAAGTACTTCGCTCATTCACCAAGGCAGGTGTACACAGTTATGTAGTCGGAAATTGCCAACCTAAGATGAAGAATATACAAAACTACTTAAGTAGTTGTTATACAACGTGTTAACGTGCCAAAATTATTTTTATCACGCGAGGATCCCATAGCTGACCGTGTATAACTATTAGCACCCGTTGTACAACGAGGGCTCCGTGGTGTAGCGGTTATCACATCTGCCTAACACGCAGAAGGTCCCCGGTTCGATCCCGGGCGGAACCACTTTTGTTACATCGCAGCGTTACTGTAATTCGAAATCCGATTGTCGGTTCATAGTGGTTTGGAGACTTGTGGGTCCCAGATAATAAGATGCAAAAGGACATGAGTTATAAGAAGAATACCAGCGGGTCTGTTCTGCGGGAAAATTAATTTCAGATCTGAAATAAACACAGAAGTGAAATTGGTATTATGTCTGCAACATCTGGAATTATATTGAATCTTCACCCAAATTTATATGAAGTTAAGATCACTGACAATAAAAGCATGGAATCAAATATAAATGGGAAGCACACATTTTAGGGTTAAATTTTGAGCTGTTGCCGAACAAGTCCACCAGACCCACCCAATGCTGCCCCCTCTTCTCTTCCACACAACCCTAGTAAGCGTACTTGTAGGCAGATTCGGTCTTATAATAACATAATATGATGATATAATATATTAAAACAATGGCTCCATCCTATTTCAGTCATCCTGAATTTTCAAATGCCCCGTATCAGAAAACGACTGCCACAACCGTACGTGCCATAAAATCGGCGTTAAATGAATGGTTTTGTACACCTATTTAATTTTCTTCTTTTATTATAAATTGCATTCTATTTGTAAACATTGATAATTGAAATCTGTGTCGGAACAATTGAGTAAACAAATAATTAAAGACAGCATAAAATGCTTGTGTAATAAATTCACCAGAGAACCCAGCAATTGCATATATGACTTTGTCTATACAAAATAATTAACAGATTGAATAAAAATACATTTTAAGCAATGCATTTAGTTAACACATCAAATTCTAATCAATTTCCCTTTCTCTTCTTTATGAAAAAATGGGTATTTTTTTAGGAAGTTTTCTTATTTCCGTTAAGTCATCATACCAAGGGACAAACCGAATTAAACACTGTCAACCACATAAGAGCTTTACGCTGCACCTTCTTCAAAATTTTGGATGTAATTTGGTCAACTTATCTGCCCCGTTTATGAACGATCATGAACTATAAAGTATTTCGATATACAACTATAGCGTACTGTATATATGCTACACCAAGCTTATTACAACGGAATAGTTCATCGCAACAAAATTTTAAAAATCAACGTCTAGATATCTTCATACAAATTCTTGAATGCATTTCATTTCCACATATATCCACACCACACCTAACCCATAACAACAATTTTATGATTTTTATAACCCAACATTCCTTATAGTTTTTTGTCATATTAAATTTAAAAAGTTAACATATATTTTCATTTTTGTTGTCGGCGGTTTATGAAAAACATCACGAACAACTTCTCAGATTAGAAGTCCCGAATTTGTTATCCATAATTAAACAGTTATAATAATAATGATAATAATAATAATTGGATGTTTTCAATATACACATGAGTTATTATAAAGTATTCAAACAAAATCTCCGCAGAATATACAAAATTTGTTCAAAAGGTAATGACACAGCGTCCCGGGCTTTGTGGCTCTTGTAAAACTTTGGGAGAACTTATTATACAAATGCACAGCAAAAGACTCTCTTTGCAGAACGCGTTGGAGGTCAGGAGTGTTTTTATCGATGAAACACTTCGTTTTCACTTTTCTATACTCTATCGGGTAAAATGACTTCTGATATAAGCCTCTCACAATGCAAGACTTATTGCTTTGCAAATCCTCAGCACTGCTGACATCACACATCCAAGTGGGATGTCTTCTCGCTACGCGCGTGAGGAGACTTGGTCCGTTCGCCTCCCAGACATTCTGATTATAGTTATTTAGGAATTCTTTTATGCACTCCCGGAGAAAAGGGTTGTGCTTGTCAAACTTGAGAACTGCTCCATTTAACACAGTATGATCACTGTTTTCCCATGCAGTTACATTATTCAAATCTTTCAAACTCTTAACTAAAATAACGTCAGTGTCCATATAAATGCCGCCATGTAGATAAAGCAGTACTATTCTGATCAAATCTGTCTCGTGGCTATACCAAAATCGTCCTTTTGAAATAACCGGTATTTTTTTCAAAAAGGTTTTTGATCGTTCTGTAAAAGTGTGTGGATCCAATCTTTGCACATTTTTTAGTAACCCTCTGAGAGTATAATTTCTGACCTCAACATGAAAGCCCGCTTCAGTGAACGCAGAAACCTTGTTTTGTGACAGAGAATTGCTTAAAATGCGTACTTTTGCATTGGGATGGTGGTAAAAAATACTCTCGAGCGAACGGCGATTCCTTTGCGTTACTTCACTTGTTGTGTAAACCTGAAAGAACGTCAATGCAGTTCTTTCGTTTGTCTTTAAAGGTTTAAGAGGCACTATCCCAAATGTAATCGCCGTTTCTCGCAATCCAGAGAATTTCCGTATCTCGTGCCAGAGGGTGGCGCGAAAGTGCATGTGAATTTCATGATTTGGGTTCATTTCTGGTTTGTCCCAGTTAAAGTTTTCCAACCCCTTGTATGACGTCATCATTCTGTCCACCGTTACTGTATGGAAAAGTTTCGTTAAACCTTCTGTGCGATTTCCTCCTCCTCCGGGTAAGAACGCCGTTTCCACAAAAACAACTGGAATTCCCATGGCAACGCATGGAAGAGCGCTATGGATGCGTGACGTCAAAACCAATTTTGCACGTGAATATTGTTCCATTAAACGGCGCGCTTCTTCATACCGTTCTATTCTGTCAAATTTCATCGAAAAGGGCAAGTTATGAGTGACCCTAATAATTGATTTTCTTATGTGAGAAGGAACAATTATTTCTACAGCTCGCCAATCCACGTCAACGACAAACACGTCCTCTCTTTCTTTAACCGGATTGGGATTGTGCATCAGAAGTGTCAAACAGGCCGACATATACACTGAAATATTCTGCTCGCGTAAAACTTTGACTGTGTTCTCGTCACGAGCACCTACGGATCCATGTTCTTGGAAGTAATTATTCCCAGGCACAGTTAATAGCTTCTTCCGGAAATTTGGTCCAAAATACATGGATAACATTAAAGGCTTAAGATTAATCTTTGGCGGCCATATCATGTCACCGGCGTTATACCATGCGTTTAGAAATATTGTAATTGATTCATTTGGTTTCTTTGTTTGGCCAGACTTTTTTCTTAGATGAGCTCTAGTATCTTCAGCTTCAAATTTGTCATCTCCGGCTTGGCTTAAGTAAAAGGATCTATTATTTATATTATCGAGCTTTCTGTTTCTATTTCTAGTGATTTCCGTCACATTGACAAGTTTCTCAGTAATGTCCGGCTGCGCGTATGTCTCTATGCACGTGACGTCCCATGTGTCACGGTCCACAAATCGGTCAGCAAAAGGAAGAAACTGGATCGCAGCTAGGGCCTGAATCTCATCTCCGGCGTTGATATCTTTCGCCACAGTGACTCGATGGTCAAAGCTTAAGACACCATAAAGATTATCTGGTAAAAATTTGAATACAGGCTCCTTGGCAGTCATTTTAACTTGTTTGTTATCTACCTGACTAAGAACTTTTGAACGCCACAAAACAGAATCGGTGTGCCAGTTTCGGATCTGACTTCTACTATGACTATTGTAAGTTGACTGAATCACAACCATGGCATTTTTGACGAAAGGAGAACGTCGTTCAAACCTGGATATTGAAAATATACTTTCATTACCCATCCATTCTCCCTTGAAATATTCATCGGGTAACGTTGAGGTCAATATTGACGGTAAATCTATGAACAGTCCACCAAATGTCCAGAGTGCGAGCAAAACACTTATTTCTTGCATGAGCACTTGAAATTTACGACCCATGACCAATTTGAGGATTGCAGATTTGGAAACAAAATCATCCAGAGGAGTATTCTTTGCTAAGACAGGTAGTAGTAAACGAAGAACTTTGGAGCGTTTAGGTAGCTTGTCTTCTATTTGATCCATACATTCACTGTTTCCACACATGAATATTACGCTCCTTGCCGGATTGAACTGGTTAAATGTTTTCATTTTATCCATTAACGGTAGAGGAATTGGGGTGTAGTGAGACCACACCATGACAACGTCTGAGGTCGTATTTGAATATGGGCCAAATTGATGATGCGCTGTGAGTAAAGTATCCTCTTTATAGAATGTTGAAAAGGATGATTCGGACTCGTCAGTTATTGGCATAACAGTAGGTAAAACGCGAGTAAACCGACGAGGAGGGCCCTGATTCTCCGGGTAGATGGTTGCACCTTCAGATGACTTGACGGGCCGTGCCTTCGCCCTCAAATTTCGACTTGCTAAACCTTTTTCTTTTGCTGGTGATACGAACCAACTGGCGTTGCCAAAACAAAGCTCATCAGCTTGGTGTTTGGCTTGATCCCTCGATAGGCCATCTAGAAAGACACAGATTGGTGTAGAACCTAATATATTCTTTGAGTCAGATGTTCCAACTGATACTTACTTATACAAATTACCCATACTCAACATCGTGCACATAGTATAATATAACAAATTATTCAGTCAATGAAATATTGAAATATAAATATCATGAATTGCTTTCATTTTAGAGATAAAACTTATATAAAGAAGTGGACATTAAAATATTTATGAATTAGGCTTCAAAGTTGAATCAAAATTAAATACTGCAGAGGGATAAAGCTACTTTAAAGCCGTTTACTGCCTTTAAAAGTCAGAACCCTACTATTGTTGGGTAAGAAATTGAAATGAGATTTTGCTTGATGGGTGGGATCCCCCCATAATTCGTTTTAATATTTAATCTGTTCTGTCTTTCATGATACCATCCAGTTGGGAAAGGTCTCTCCCAATTACTTTATTAGTGGCGTTTATAACACTGAGAAGTTTTTTTCCGTTCCTCCAATGTAGCCTTATCATACCAGCTGGTGATACCAAACGTTTAGATGCTCTCAATAAAACAGCCCCAAAATGACTTTGAACAGTCTCATGATCTGTAAATGTTCTAAGTGAAAAGTACAGACATTGTCTTGCTTTCCTTGTGAAAATAGGGATTTTCACTGTTAACAAAAAAGTACGCGTTAATCTGTCCATTATTTAATTCCGTCATCTTCGGGTCATTTCCAGATGTATCATTTCCCCGTATGTCAGTATTACTCTAGGTGATATTATACCACCCTCTCAGTTTTGCTACCCATTACGGTAACTTAGGACTAAATTCATTTATATCATATGAAAATTAGCTGAACAAACGAAAATTGCAGATTTATATTCTTGTTAGTCACCAGACATACTTATTTAGACATGGAGTGTATGAGTAAAAAAAAAACCTAGTGGAGAACGGATTTAAAAATGAATCGCTTAAATAAAAAGCAGACAAGAACTTCATTAAATTTGAGACAGCAGTTCTCAACTTGGGCATAGTAAGGTTTCACAAGATACCTAGCCCAGTCTTGTTGCTCTAAATGGTCGTCACATCCTCTAGAATTTGAGATCTTAATAATGTTTTCTATAGGTTTTATATTTTGGATTCTGTCTTCGCCGTAGTACTCAATGACCATTTGACATAACCGAGTTAAAATATAAGCACATGTCATCAGTTGGCAGCTCCAAAGTTAAGAAAGGGTAGTGCACTTGCAATATTCCTGAACACCTTTTGCTTGCAGCATGGCAATGCTACTCTCTTACAGCCCACTTGGTAACGGAATTTATAAACGAAAACTACATTCTGCTCATGGACCAAACCTACAAAAGCACAACTGAACTTCTTCGAGACGAATTGTGGAAAGTTGTATATAGGAGAAACCAATACCCAGCAAATTTACAATAGTTGAGACAAGCTTTGACACAAGAGTGGAACACAATCCCCCAGCAAAGATCAGTGGCACTAGTGTACAACATGCAATGCCACGTATTGGGTCTTTATCGTACATGTGGGGGTCACACCCGCTACTGATGGGTACAATTCTATACTTGTCTTAATAAAGAAATGTAAAAAGAATTTTGAAAGTTTTGAGTTCATTTTCAGGGGCTACATTAAAAATACCCAGGAAGTGTGTTTTTTGTTTCCTTTGCATGTCAAGGAATAAAACATTTTGTATCTGCAATGATACAACTAAACAATAAAGAAAAGTTGACATTTGTGGCAGCGTGTTGTTGGACATAAATACCGAGAGAAAGCACTGGCATTTCATCGAAAAATAAAAACCCTAAAAGCAAATAAAGCGTATATCGCCACGGTCACATAACACCTTAGGTGTGTATATATAAGTCAAATGTTTAATTACCTGTACATTTCAGTTTACAAGCTTTTACTATAGCTCCAATTAAGAAATAAATTACATCAAGTCAAGCCGCTTAAATATCTAAACACGATACCATGCGTAGAATTCTAATCGGGGACAGATACTAGTCCACACGCTTACCTTCGAAATAAAAAAGAAATGCTGAAATGTAAACAAACGAAGCAGTCACCAATACAGTACACCAATACAGCAAGAGCAGTGAGGTTCTTCGTATTCCACATCCACCCACTTTGACCCTCATCTCTGTACATGTAGATATTACCCGACAATGTACAATGAAAAAAAAAGTATTTTTCGTTTCAGTGGACGCCGTTTGCCAGCTTCGTCCCCACTGTGCAGGCCAGGCGTCTGCAGCCACCAACAGCTAAAACTGTTCAGGTTGAAGGGCGCTGTAGGCTAAATGTACCCTCTACCAGGGCGACATACTGATTTTCCACAGATATTCACAGATACATGTATGTCTCTAGATAAATAGGCAGTCATTTTGGTCTGATGTCGATTCAGCAAAAAATGCCCACAATAATAACCGCGGCCCTGGTAGAGGGTAGGGTAAATGTGGGACTGCCTTGTTCGTATGTTGCCTTGTTGCAGTGCTTCTGTTATTGGCAGTCTATGAGTTCACGTTGCGTCATTCCAAGTTTACTTTAAGGACACGAACATCTATACCGAAGCTTTCTTTGAAATGCAGAACGATACACGGAACCCTATATTTTTCTTTATCTTTGCATTGCTGATCAAAAGATTGACAACAGGTATATAGACAGGTGGCATTGGCTTCAGGTGTAAATTCATTCCTGTTGAAGTACCTTGAAGCGTATAATGTACATGTAGATAGCACACGGTTAAGGGATAATAGCCTGCCCGCTGCAGATAAGACCAACAGAATTAATGTAGTTACCAACAAAGATATGACGAACAACCATGTCCAACAACCACGTCCTACAGATGACTTAATGGACTCTGCCCTATGCCCAAAATTTCGACCTACATAAAATTTCTCTTTTGCTAATTATATACCACCAGTCTGGCGTTGCCAAAAGGTAGCAACGCCGGCCGTCCAACATCAGCTACTGTAGCCGTCCACCTTGGCGGTTTGCTTTAACACTCGAAATTAAACAGACTGGAGTATTAGTCTAAGATATTTCTTGAGTCAGATGCTTCAACTGATATTCATTTGCACAAATTAGCCACACAGGCAATCAACAATGTTCAGTTGTATTAACGATATTAAATACCTAGTTAAATATTTCGCTTTCATTTCATCGTATCTTATTGGGAGAGACCATTTTCTGTGTTTATCTGAGTCTATAGACTCGTTTTGTTCTAGTGAATTGAGCGGTGTTGCGCTGTATCTATACAGTAATACATGTACCAGATCAGCCGAAGCCTCCTTTTCACCTTTATTTTCCCAAACTACATCGATCTGTTGACAACTGACAAGTGTTAGCAATACCTAAGGGCAGTTGGAAAAATAGTAGCAGTAGTTTGAATATGTTTTGAAATTTCCTCCTTTTTAGCCAGGTTTGGGAGTTAATAAGCTTCGTGACCACGTGGTCTGGTGACGACATACAAACCACCGGAGGAGAGAGCCTGCTTGTTAAAGCCCCCTTTACACTGGATGGCGTCCTTTCTGCGTCCAGCAGTACGGCCCCATTTGAGAGTTAAAAAATTATAATACTTTACGTGCCGACAACTGGCCGATCATTGAGCATTCATTCTGATACAAAATCAATACTCGTGCCTCCTTATTAAGACCACAGCAATGCCAAATTTCATGGTCGCAGAAAGGACGCAGAAAGGACGCCGTCCAGTGTCAAGGGGGTATTAGAAAGCTGTCAAACTGAGCTACCATTATCAACCTGTAAGATGACTTTTCAACTACTGAAAACAATTCATACCTATTCACCTGTCTTACCTGATGGGTTAAGATCCTCGTAAAGTCAAGTGCCCGTCTATTCAATTATTTCACTGGCATTTAATGGCGGTTATCCCAACTAGTATAAAATACTGCATTCGAATGACTTGAGGGTATTTTGATCATTTTAATGATTTAAAAATATGAGGTCCATGTTATTTTACCCCGAGTAAAGCTAGCTTGCTCAATATACCTTTTCATGTGTTGGCTTTACAGTGTATTGCTGATATGGGTCACATATGAAATCAAGACCGAGCTGGCAATACCGAAATCTAGAACCTAGGGTATGTTATTTGTGAAATTCAATTTGTCAACAAATTGGAAAATACACATTCCATAATATGTAAAAACAGTTTTTCTCTTTTCTGGCATTATAAAAGGATAAGGAGTTTGGTAACTCAAGCCTCAGATTTGTGAATGTGAGCACGAATGCCCAGATTGGCGATTCGAGCCACGGATTTAGCATTGACATGAATAATTTACCCTCTACCAGAGTCACAGATTGATTTTCCACTAGATATTCACAGATATGTCTCTGGTTAAAATTGAAGGTAATTCTCTGCATTGTACAATGATAAATTCTACATATATACTGTAAGTGCCAGATTCCTTGCTTTAGATTTACAAGGTGTAAGTGCTAGATTCCATGTTTTAGATATACAAGGTGTGAGTAGTTTTCATGACTTGCGTGAGTAGCGCACCTGTTTTGAATGTAACTGAGTCATAACGCTACAGGATTTTGCACAAGAAGGGTCTCTCCTGCATTTTACCGTTATTTCCAACGTTGTATGGTGTATTGTTACAGTTCTACGGAGAAATCATAACGTAAGTCTTTATATTATCAAAATATATTTGAGCATTGTATTTATTAGTTTTCTGTATAAATGATAAAGGTAAAATCTTGGTATATTAGCTAGAGCACCTGGTAGGGTGTGGCCATTAGTATGAAATACAGTAAATGTAAAATACGCGAACGCATTAGTATAATTGTCAACTGTAAAGCCTTGCTGTAATTCAGTATTTAACGTTTTAATTAAAATTGTATTATGGTAATTGTATTATAAGGTAAATTTCATATTATTTGTGCTTATTGAATAGATAACAGATTCAAGTCTCGCTATATAAAGCCGACTTTATGTAATGTTCAATATATCTAGTAAAATACAGTTATGTATTTGATGTATGTAATTTAAATATTCAGATGTACATGTATAAGTATTTGTATAGTTTCCTTTATTTATTTATTTATTTATTTATTTATTTA
>NW_019775923.1:149264-165981 GCF_001039355.2 Lingula anatina | reverse complement strand
TATATACCAAACGATTCAAAATTCAACATAAAACAGCAAAAATATGTCCACTTTCAAAATGACGGGTGGCGGTCATCTTGGATTTGAGGCACAAAATGGCCAACAATTGCTTCCATAATATCCCAAATAATAATGATATTATAATAATAATATAAAATCGAAGGTTGAAGTTATACAATTATGTAATTTATTTATTTAAATGAAATTTTTATTCAAGTCATAGAAGCCTAGTAATTTTTGCATTGGTGCACTGTTGACGGTCTCACCTCCCTGGGGAGGATACAGCTCGGCTGCCAAATGGGTTCCTTTTCCCTAATTTAGTCAGATTTGTAAATCTATACATGTTTCTAGGCCAAAAATAAATGGAAATATGAAGACATATATTTTGGCACCTAAGTTGCATAGTTTATGCTAATTTATACATCGATAGAGTGTGTCTCTATGGATAAAAAAATATTTTGACCCAAGGAACATTTATACTGCTTAACAAGCCTACTTCCATGGAGTTAGATAGATCCTGTTGGATCGATCTAGGCATGGGAACTCAGTTTTATAGTTCAATCTACAGACTTGACATTTAGTATGGAATATTTCAGTTTCGAAGGTATGCTTGGGTAAAAATGCGTTCTTTTTTCAAAAAACTCCAATCTCATATAAGATATGTGAATGTAGAAGTGTGTAGTTATGTGTGTCGCTACCAATTAACTGAATACCAGGTTTGTTGCGCTGCTGCATTATGTAATATGCAGTGATTTAATTGGGTAGTGCTCCTTTGGGCAGGTCAAAGCTTGGCTTTGGCAAAACATGGTTCTGTCAAAAAAGTATCCATATGTCGGTAACTACTGCATAGAAAAATTTGAAATTTTGGATGCAAGTGGTCGGTTTAGCAGTGTGTAAAATGAGCTATGCATTGCTTTAAAATTGTATTAATCTGTGGCAGAATGGCGCTTAAAAGACAGACATTGCCAGACAGATAATTGCGCCAAACAAAATGGTCCGCACAATTTCATAGAATAATGCTCAGAAAATATTATCCAAATGATTATTGTTTTTAAATTTTTCGTTATAAAAATAGGCTTACACTAAGTATTGAATAAAATCATTCCCCGTACAATTGAGGCATGATTTTAATCTTTTCAATAATTTACACAAATGCCACATTTAACCCTGTCTGTCCCCAGTGATTTAGAATAATTTGATAATATATATTGAGAATGAGTGATTATCTCATATAATGGGTATCAAGCACTTGCAATATTGACTACACTCCCCCTTTCTAATGGTTGTAGGTATTTTTACTGTTTATTATCCTCCATAATTTCGAGGATTGCAGGTGATTTTACCATTTACTTTTCACAGGTTGTAGTGAAGTTAGCTGCTTATTATCCTCTCATCTTAAAAAAGCTGTAGTGTTTTTACCGTTTATTTGCTCTCCTATTCATGGGTTACAGAAAATTTTCTTCCTGCTATCTTAAAAAAATATTTTCATTCGTTGCAGGTAATTTTACTTTTTACTTTTCCCATACCGTGACGTGCAGAAGAATCGTGGGATTGGACCTCCCATCATTTATTAGGAAAGGGTGGCTTTCCAAACAGAAAAGATTATGAGCTATTCTACTCTCTCAACTATTTAACTTTTTAAAAAATCCTTTATCCAAAGGCCACATCTCTTTGTTATAGTGAAACATAATAATTTAGCCAATCACTCTTAACTTATATATATTTTTTGCAGGTAATATTTTATTTATTTGTTCTTCCTTAAACCGGAGATGGTAATACAAATTCCGTTTTATGTGTATTTTATAATATATTTATACAATGGGCGAATAAACATTATTGTGTCAACGTTCATTCCTTTCGAGGCCTGTAAAGACGACATAAAAAAGGAACTTTATTTTCATTTCTTTTTTTTTTTTTTTTTTTTTTTTTTTTGGGGGGGGGGGGTGCATATAATTTTACTGCTTATAATTTGCCGCACTTTTAAAGGTTGCCTGTCTCTTTTTGTCCCACTTTCCATCGATTGCGCATAATTTTCCCATTTATTTTTTACCTTTACAGGTTTATTCTCCTCCCCTTTTTGGGTTGCAGGCAATTGTACTGTTTACTATCCTCCCCTATTTCGTGGGTTTTTCCTTTTTCCCATTCTCATGGATCGTAGGTAAGTTAACTGTTTATTACCCTGATACTGGGGTATCATGACTTGTAGATCATGTTATTGTCTGTTTTCCATTCATTCTAGCTTTCAGGGCTTTTCCTTGTGGGGGTCTAACTCTTCCTGTACACTAGGCCTGTTGGACCAGGTCAGGGCCTCCTTGCAACCCACCAATTATAACAGGTGCATAATTATCTGTGAATGATAACAGTTTATCCAGGCTTATTGCAGTATCGCAGTCCATGTACTGTATGAAGCATACGACAGTCACCAGTATATAGTTTGAATTGTGAAGTTTTATTCCTTGGAAAGTACTAATACAAAGCACTGCCGACACTTTTTTATTAAATTTTAAGCATTTAATTTCAAGCATGAACAATTTGAAATAAAGCATAACATTGATCAAAGAAGGAAACAATATCAGTTTTATCTTCTCTACATGCATGGTTATACAGAAACGTTATGCACCTAAGAATCATTACCTTTTTATACAAATCTGTTGCTGAGCATGTTTCCAAATTTTCCTCTTAACTAAATTCTACCAAGGAATGAACATATGATAAAAGGACAATAATTGCAAACATAATTTTCTGGGTTGGGTTGTATGAAAGCCGTATAGCACTATACGCTGGATAAATCAGCCGTGTAACTTATACGGTTCTTATACGGGTTGCATGAGAGCCGTATAACTTTATACGGCGGATAAATCTGCTAAACTTGTTTTAGTGTCAGAAATAGATGAAAAAAAGTCAAAGTCAGTAACAGCTTATGTGATTGGTTAATTTCATTATGTGTGTGTGTGTGTGTGTGTGTGTGTGTGTTTCATCAACTGTTTATGTTGAAAACTGAGTTTTGGAAAAGGTCCAAGTATGAGTAATGCAAATAATATTTTAGATATCATTAATTGAAAACAATTCTCTTAGGGATTTCCTAATAAGGAAATGTTGAATAGTGGTTTGCAATATGAGAATGGAAAATTCCTTGTAATCACGCAAAGACAATTGAAAGAAAACAAACAAACGCATTATCAGTACGGAGTAATAGAGTTTAAATACTTGTGAAATTGTATTAAAAGGCAGACGGTGAATAAACGATTGAAAGTTCCATTTCGTACGTGTAAAGACTTCCTGGGACATTTTTGTGGACAGTTAGTATATACTTGCATTGCGTAAATAAAATAACATTTGAAATTCTCTACGGCGAAAAATAAATGGTTGAATTAACTAAAATTAGAAGAGACATCGCCTTAGATTAAAACATTACAGCTGTATTTTTTCTGACATTTTCTTTAATATACTGCGTAGACTTATATAACATCAAGCAACTAATAAAATCAAGGCAAATACAACTTGCCGCCAATTCAAATAAGGTCATTCATAAATCTCTTTCAGTACTATAATGCAAGGTTGTCAAGGACATTCATCATAATCTAAATAATTATCGAACTGAGATGCCTGCGGCCTACATTTACAAAACATTAAAATCAATAAACTGACTCATTTTAGAAATATATTATTTCTCACCACGTGTCCATATATCCAGCGTAATAGTGTCTAATTTAAGGTTTATTAATAATAATAATAATAATAATAATAATAATAATAATAATAATAATCTATTGTCATATGTATACATAAAAATATAAAATGAGAATTGATATGATATGTCGATAAAGTAAAATATAATAAAATAATTAAAGATGCATACAAAGTCAATTTTTTGTTACAAAAACCAACCAAATGCCAGCATATAGTTGCAAGTAGTATAACTAAGAGAATTACCAAAAGGTATTGTTTAATTTTAACCGAAAATGATGTTTGAACGTATTTTTCTGCTGGCATTCTAAGCTGTATGTCAATGNTATAATAAAATAATTAAAGATGCATACAAAGTCAATTTTTTGTTACAAAAACCAACCAAATGCCAGCATATAGTTGCAAGTAGTATAACTAAGAGAATTACCAAAAGGTATTGTTTAATTTTAACCGAAAATGATGTTTGAACGTATTTTTCTGCTGGCATTCTAAGCTGTATGTCAATGGGGCAGGAAAGTAGGTCACGGAAGTAGGTTAAATTTACAACCAAAATTTAAAGAAAGGAGCAGTCTAAAGGTCTTTTATGGCTGATTGAGTGATTATTTGAGTCAAATAAGCATCTAGTAGAAGTGGTTTACATGTGTTACTGGGAATCCACGCTCCACCGATGTTCGGTTCGTATGTACCTTTAAAATCCATTTTGCTCATTATAACTACGTAAAAGCTATTTTCAGTGCCTTTGGACGTTTTCTTTAATGACCACAGTCGACTTGATGGCATAGGCATAAGTAAACTATTTGCTGGGTGACCAGGGTCACCCGTAATTGACTTCACTTTTTTCAGCACTTGTCTCATATACAATTATAGGTATTATTAATACGCGTACCATACTTCTAAGCCATGCGTGGTATACAGATAATGTGATTATATGTAGGTTCTCATATAAAGGTTCCACACTTGAAAAATATAATATGTATAGGCAACTAAGTCATTGGATAATTGAAATAAAAGCATACTTGATAAGCATGTACAGAAAAATCATTGTTATGGTTGATGTCTCTTAAAATCATGTTTTTATGGATTCATATTAAAAAGTCTTTGAAAAACATTACGTTGTTTAAGGTCTCTTGAATAGTCCTCTGCTCTTCGAAGATCACGTTCTGCTTGCAATTGTTTCTCCGTCATTTGCCGTTGATGTTCCAACTTCATATCAAACATTTGCTGTTGCAGTTCTAGTGCTTTATTCATTGTCTGTTCTTCAGCCTTTTTTTGGGCAGCCTGTATTAAAAAACGCTTAAAACAATCTGCACTGTCGTCATGAAGATTATAAAAATATTGACGAAAGAAAAATTAACTCATTCAAAAAAATACTGCTCATGAAGCATTCCTTCACATTTTTCATCAATATAGCTTGATCTGAGGTTAAAACAATTTCACATTTTTTTTATTTATCAAGATAAACCTTTAAGAAAAGTAATAAGCATTATACCTTTGTGTACCAATATTCCAATTTCTCTGATCAGGAAGAAATTTCAACATGTCCATGTTTAATGTTTCTAGACTAATAGATTTTAATAAAAAGGACGGGGATTGGTGAATTTTTCACGTGTTGGTCAAAGTAGAATATTCTGACTTAAAAAACAAGTTGACCGATTCTAATTCCTAAATTTTGGATGGCAATTAAGGTAAAGGTGCTAAATTTCCCAGAAACATTTCGGTTTTTGCTACATAAAGGTTCAATTAGCAATTTCTTTGCTTTTGTAACAAACCTGCATCATCTCCATTTTGTCCTGTTGATTAGCTTTCTGTAGGTCTTCCATTTTCTTCTCGAATTTAATCCTCTCCTCGTCCTGGCTTTTTTGCAGCTGAAATTGTCATATTTGAGACGTTTAATACACTTTCTATTAGTGATGTTCTAAATAAGAATTTGGTACATTCCACCTGAGCGTAAAGCAAGTATTACAGAGATCAAAACGTTATATACAAAGTGTCGTTATATTATTATAATAAAATACAAAATAATTTTTTAAAGAAGTATTGTTTTTTTTCTGCCTACTTCATATAATCGCTTTTGTTGTTATTATTGTTTTTTTTTTTTTTTTTTTTTTTTTTTTTGGGGGGGGGGGGGGATGGCATTTTCGTTATTTTGTTGATCTCTATTTCCTGGACTCATATCAGAAAAAATCCCATGGCTAACATTCCCAGCGGGCAAATTATGTTGTTTTAACGTTGAAAAAACGTTGAACCATAACGTTGAGAAGACATTGGATAAACGTTGGATTTGAAAGTTGTGTCAACCTCAGATAACAACGTTGTATCAACGTCAGAAAACAACGTTATATCAACCCCACCCAGCGGGAAATTAGCCTTGATGTGTTTAGCAGTAGGACATTTTTGATGGCTAAATATATGTAGGGTATAAATGTATGGCCTTTAAGTTAAAATTTCCAAGGTTTAGATTAATATATATAGTTCTTTTCTTATACATATATATATAATGAAGGTTGTAGTTATCTTCTTATATTATATATATATAACAAAGTCACAGTCACCTCAACCTGTCTATCTATAATAGCAGGTTACCAAGAACTGTTAACTCCATCACATTTACAGCAACTTATTCTTCCTAGTGTTAGCTGACCTAGCAAGGAATTCAGTTTATTGGAATGTATTTCTGAATAACAAGTTAAGAAAATTCACTAGTTAACTAAAGCTACAAAACAACTGTCACTTTTACTTTAAAACCGTTTTGTTATTATTTTGATAAATTTAGTTACAGTTTTGATAAACAAAGTATCACGATTTCAATAATTAATATTTTAAATTAGAAGCCATAACTGCAAGGTTGTGTCATTGACCAAAACGTTGAGTCAACGTGGCTGGATCAACGTTGATTTTACCTTGAATTTAGGTGGAACAACGGCAATACAACGTAGCAACCTGTTTTCAACGTTGATCCAACGCAACTATGCCTGCTGGGTTGCTTACAATCACTTACAGTCGTTTAGATTTTATCACGCATAATGATAGATTGCACCAATTTTCAGTGGACCTTTCCAAACAAGACTTGCTAACAGCGGTTTATAAAATCAACAATCCGTCGCCTTCCTTGTTCTCTATGTTAGTACTTTTGTCAATAATTACAACAATTTCTGTGTATTCAGCTGCAGCAGTTGTGCAGTAAATGATGTGTTGGAGATTGATCGTTGCAAAGTCGCCCAAAGGAGGTAGCTGAGGCTACAGATAGGAGGCAGAGAGGAAGCACAGCCATAGCTGTGACTGCAAAAAGGGGGCACAAGCATCGTAATAGATACTATTCGTACTGTCAAACTGAGCCGTGCTAAGGTATTTTTCAACAGAGGCACGAAATACGAGACTAACAGCTACTATAGTGGTCTCATACCAGTCTTGAATTTGTATTTTTCTAAGCTCTTAAACTGATCAAAATTTCCAGAAAAAAGCACAGGGTTTCTGAGGGACCGAGATTCCATGACAAAGTTTCTGTTTCATCATTTTTGACAGAGGTAACAGATGATTCAATCTTGTACAAACTTCCATGCAGTGTCAGAAATTATTATGACTAGACACCAAAACTTGCTGTCAAATTAAGTTGCATGTAAAACATTGTGAAAATGATGGTTTATTTCATACACAAAGGAAATCGGAACGAAGTTGTTTGGGCGTAATGACTTAACACCCACCAGTCATTATTTTATTGGTTATTTTCTATTTATACTTTATATATACTTTATATATTATACTTTATATATTACGTAAGAGGATCGTACTGAAGGAGATTTCACAAGGCACATACTTTTTCGAGAGAGTCTTTGTGATTATTTTCTATGTCCTTTATTGCTTTTTCATGCTCAGTCTTCTGCCTCTCAGATTCCTCACGAAGGTTTTGCAGATCGCGCTGCTGTTTTTCAGACTCCATTTCTAAGGCTTCTTGTTTCCTCGTAGCTTCAGCCACTTTTAATTGAAATCCTTTGATTGTCTACAAGATAAAGGAACAGGTGAAAGTTACTGATAACAAATCAACAAAATAAAATGTACAATCAAAAAACAAGAAATTGTAATGTATCAAATAGTCTTTGTCAGTTTGATGCAATTTTACACAATATTACAACAAAATAAACAACAGGTAACACGAATTAAATAATAATAATAATAATAATAATAATAATAATAATAATAATGAGAACAACAACAATTAAAATAATAATTTGATGCCATATCCACTTTTTCATCTTGCACCAATATTCCTATTTCTTTCTTTCTTTCCCTCTTTTTTTCATGTGATTTATCTTTGACGAGCATTTACTTCAATTGCATGGATGCTTCTTTCACGTAATAAGAGCGGTTTTCATTCACGTGATTAGAGCCGTTTGCGGCGCTCTTTACTCATTCTTTACTTGGTGACTGACCAAATAGGTCGTATAAATATCTTCATACCTATTTTCTTTCTACAGGTGAGCTAACTATTTATTCAAGTACAATTGCCATGATGCATTCTTATTTACATAGCTATTTTATTAAACGAGTGTATTTATTTTATTAGTTATAGTTATATAATTAGGTGTTTTATTCGCTGTAACATATACTAATTTTCTACTTTGTGACTGACCAAAACAGTCGCACAGATATCTTCATCTTTATTTCCTTTCTAGAAGTAAAATAAAACACTTCTAATACACACGCGAGTGTTTTAATCAATAGACGCGATATGTGACAACAACAACAACAACAACAACAATAATAATAATAATAATAGCGCTTGTACAGTGACAAAAATGGCCAAATTGACTACGATGAGAAAAAGATTGGCAGTGTTAAAGTGTTAAAAGATGAAATCACACATTAGGCACTCTGAGGATATTTTGTATTGATGTTTATATTGATTTAAAAGACACAAGCTGTCTCTATATGTCAAGTGCGGCCTTGTGTGCAGCTTTGGATCTCTTCTAGTAACGTTTCGCTAACTGCTCTTATTGGCGAACATTTACCGGCTGAACTTGTATATACGGGGTTACTCGAAATGAATTGTTTTCTTTTGCTCTTCTTTAGCTTTTGGAAAGCTAACAAACGAGTGGGTGTTCATGTTGTCCTTATTACTTTAAGTTTATAAGACATTTGGCCACATCGTTTTATCTTTGACAGTACACAACAGCGACGGCGATGTGTCTGTACATAAAAACAGTTCTCAAAACCTCAATTATAAACATCAAAATCTGCATTGTACACCTGAACGTAGAATTTTCATAAAATTTCCGTATGACCATTAAGTCTCGTCTCATCAATATGACACAAATTAAAAAAGGAAAGCACTCTTAATGTAAAACGCTTCAACGTACACTGTCCAATGTCCGTAACGTTTCATATTTTACATGTAAATACCTTGCACATTTGAAAGAATCCAGTCATATCGGATGATTCCCACCTCTCTTGCAGCACGTCCAACTTCATGGGCCCTATAGCCTGCTGCAGGTAAGACTCCTTTAGTTTTGCTAGGTCTGCTTCTAAGGTTTTCTCTGTGTAGTCATCTGGTATTGGGCTAAGGCGGTTTTTCAATTCATCTAGGAGTTTCTTGAATACCTTCTCACAGTAACAACGAGACCTGTCACGGTTCTCCTGGAGGTATCGCAGCAGTTCCCCACCGACGACGGTGATATTCTCTTGACTTTGGTTATCCCTCTTAACTGTGGGGGAAAGAAGGTCATTGGCATAAACGGGACATTTTGGCGACGATCGACAAAAGGATGGCTTAATTTGGAGTGTGCTTCCATGCCATAGCTGCACTTTACTCTTTCACAAATATCAATTATCAAATTATTCAGCTCGTATAGGAAGGTTATATACAGACATATCAAAAGTCAATATTGAGCATTAACATTCGCCATTCGCCATATTAAAATAGCTATGCTTGAGGTGAGAGTTCTAACTGTGTAACAATGAAAATCTGTTTTGAATAAATATTGTAATTTGCCCACAAGTACGACCAAGATTAATTACATAATGAATTAATTAATTTCAAAGAAACATCATTTTGGTCGAACTGATTAAAATTCCCCTATCAAAGAGTGCCAACGGGTTCTCCAACTGAATTCACCTTAAATTACTAAAACCATGTCATATTTAACATATTGATAACAGGCAAACTACGGAGTTTACCTGTGCGTTTTTGTGACTATTCCAATTTTCTTCTTTATGTACACTACCTCTGCCCAAGTCCCGGTGCATATTAAGAGCCCCACTGATACAACCCGAAAGTGAAATTGTTATTTTTGCCATACTATTCACAAAACAGATGCATTTATAATTTGGCGTTAAAATAAAGCAAACACAAAAACGATTCACTGGTCTGATCTGGTCTGTCCCAGCATTCCTAATTTAAACCACATGTTTAAAAAACTTTTTTTTTAGGAAATTGACTATTAATTACCTTTCCTGCTATTGGTTTTACTTGAGAATTAGTTTGTTGTAATCTAGCATCTTCACAATGTTTAGGTTTTGTTCATATATCTGGGTAGTGTTCTTAAATACTTTCATTACTTGTTTTATGTTAAGTCTAATTAACATTTTAAATTGATTTTATATTTTAAATAAATATATTATTTATATTCTCGTTATAGTTTCAACCAATGTGTATGGCCATATTTTTACCCTTAACATTAATAGCCTTAAGGTATATTTTGGTTTTTAACCTTTGAATTGACCGTATACTAAAACATTGTGGCCACATGCTAAGCTCGAAATATTCCATGCTCAAATTGATTATTTTCTTGCTTACCTATTTTTTCATTAAAATTCAAGATAAGGGTTGGATTATCTTTATTGTCGTCATCATATCCTAAGAACCCGATCTGCTTGTTCAACTCGTTGTGAACATTGTCCATTACGGCATCGTGGATACTCATTAAACTTGTTCCAGATGTTCTGAAAATAAGGGAATGTTTATATTTATTGTTTTTCAATCCTATTTCTTCTTATTATGCCATAAGTGAACCACAAAATGTTGATTCAAATTGAGATAATGCTCAAATACGTTTTATATCTTTCAAGGCTTTATATTTCTGTCAATGTTTTGAATGTACATGTACCCTGTACAGGGTAGATAATCAATTTTAATGTGAAGCCACTGATGCTTGTCTGTAAATAAAGCCGTCACCTACGTCTGTTATCACAGTCATTTATTTTCAGAGACAACGCGAGGAGTTGAAAACCATTTTACCTTTTGTCTCCAAACTTGGATATTTATAAAATACAGGTTGAGTTCGAAAATCTGTTTGATTTAACCATTTTCCAAACTTAATATTGTTTTTCACTTTTCTCAGTTCACATCAATACAGATAACATTAAAAGTTGAAATGGGGGGTTATGGGGAAGATAAAATTAAATTTACATATCTATTCCATCTGTAAATAAATTATTAAGTAAATAAATGAATAAACCGGTTAAATAAATGAACTGGTCGACTAAATGCCTTCAAACTTACAGGATTGGTCAATATTTTTAGAAATGGAAAACCAGTTAAAATCAATGTTACGCATTTTTGTGCAATGGTCATCTTTTACATATTGATATTTTCTAGGTGTGACTTTGAACTACCAGGAGCCAGAAGACCTCTGCTATTCATATTTTCTTAATATCTATGTCACCTGCAGTGCATAATAAAACATTGGTGGTGATTATTCATTACTTTCAGAAAAGAAAAATAGGACTGTATAAATACACTTTGAGTTGGAAAACCAGCCAAGTTAATTCCTTTTTTTTTTTTTTCGGAAGTTTAAGTTGGCATTTTCAATGTTAAGATGTTACCTTGAACTTTCATGTGCCTTAAAGCCTTTGATAGTCACATTTTCTAAATATCCATGATACTGTTACCATGTTATGAAAATTTGTGGTGATTATGGTGTTATGCATAACATATTATTACATCAAAATTGCGAAAATAATATATTTTGTCCATCATTATATTCTGTTTTTTTTTTTTTTCTGTACATTTGGCACCTTTGCTGCCGTGTTAATAACATTTAAATCACTTTATAAAAATAATTATCTATGAAAAGCATGTTATTTGCATTCTCTAACGGTATATATTTTGCAGAAAAATCATATCTTACTTTTCATTTCTTTCTTCCATGGGAACCATCTCGGACCCTCTGAGGCAGACTTCCTCGATTGCTTTCTAAAACAATAATACGGTTATGGGTAATAAAATTCTTACAGACTTAAATCAATGCATACCGAATGTCAGTTTAAATTAAAGTACCTTACCTTCAGAGTACTGTATTAATTTGCTCCATACATGTACATTTGCGTCTGTTTCTCTATTATTGCTAACAGTACATAAGTAAGTCTACATAATTTTAGAAAATGGAAACATGCACATTTGTTGCTAAATCCAATACCACATTCCTGGTAACAATCAGTCTGTACCAAGGTAAGTCGTTGGAGTTTTACCACATAAGTTGCAAAAATTGGTGTCTACTGGATGACAATAAAACTCTTTCATTGTGTCACTAGTCTCGTGGTTTGAAATTGTTATTAGAATAGGAATAGGTTTGTGCTGAGAGTGAAAACTATTTTATTAGCTAATTTTTTTTTTTTTTTTTTTTTTTTTTTTTTTGTGCAACGTATTCTGTCACTCCCTTTTTTAAGTGCCGTTAATGTCCAATGAGCCTACTGTATGCTAGTTTGTGTCTGATGCATATAAGTTGTAATATGTGTTTAGTGTGAAAAATGTATGTTTTGTTTTGTGATGTCAATAAAAAAATCTTGTCCTCTTTGCAAGCCCACAAATGGAAACGTGCACTATCTGTCAGCATACCAGTTCTTAATGCAATTTTTTTAGATCTAAATATCACGCAATTGTTATTAACAAAAGTTATTCAATGTTACCTAATAAATCACCCCAATTCTTTTATTACAGGACCTTTCAATAAATGTGGCTGACAGCGGCCAAATTTCAAACACCATTCATATACTTGTATCTGCCCTTTGTTGATACTTTTGATTGTGTAAACTAAACATACATAATATATTTCACGTACCGTCATTTCCGTGTTGTACTTCACCACCATGTCTTCCAGTATTTTCCTGCGCCTTAACTCCACACTAGCATCCCAGGCACTCTTCATGGCAGGTATGGTGTCTGGATCATTCACAGCTTCCACATATTTCTGCAGCATTGTAGCAAGCTGATCCCCTAGAAATGGTGATAAGGGGGTGACTTTCTAATGTTAAGACCAATTTCATATGGTTGAGACCAATTTGCAGTCTACAGGTAGATGACGTTACATACTCATCTTTCATTACAAAGAAAATGACCAAAATACACCATGAAACAATATACCTGTTATCTGAGAGCCCACAGTCATCCCTCGCTTGCATTCTAGACTAGACAGGATGTGTTCTATAAACTCTCCCATTCTCACATTGAATTTAGGTCTGATAGCGTCAGCATTTGCTGCAATATCTGCCAAAAGTTCTTCATCTCCTGGGATAGGGAGATCAAATGCCTCCACCTGTTGAAAAGCCCTCAGCATGAGGCTCCCTATCTTCTCCTGGTCTGTTTCTTCCTTTTTCCGTGGGTCCCTACTAAAAACCTGATGGCAAAAACATGTTCAACTAATGTACAGATACGAAAGATGAATGGTTTGAATAGAAAATTAATTTCGCATGACATGGATGCACCAGTAGTCCTACAAAAATCTCGCTTGCAATTTACATTTTGCTGATAAAAAGGAAATTTGTGTTAATTTAATTTTCTCAAATGATGACACTGGCGACTTCACGAACCTTTCAATATGTTCAAAGACGTTTGCACCAATATGACGTGAAATAAACCAGTAATTTAAAGAAACATGTATTTTTACCCCATAGGATCCAGTTAATGCTGACCCATAAAGTTCTGCTGTGCCCAATTAATTCTGTGAGCTAACCTTGAAAAGCCGGGTCACTTCAGTAAATTGGCCATAATTTATTTGTTTGCCTTTATTACCCATACAAAGCATACATTTTTAAAAAGCCAATATTTCAAGCTAAATGAAAATAGAATTAAATTTAAATTCAACGTGCAGTATCAAGAGTTATGGCCAGTTAAAAACTACATTTTGATTTGGTAAGGGTGAAAAAAAACAAAGTTGATTTATCTTTATGCACATCAATTTTTTATTTCTCCATACATTTGCCTGAAAATTCACAGAGATGATGTCAATTATAGTAACTTTCAATCCAGGAAATTTCAGCAAGTTATCTTTATTAATTTCCAAGTTATGCTCGTTTTGCTATCAGGTATACCTACTTGAGCCAGCTTTTCAGCTCACCTGAACTTCGTGGCCAGAGCTGAATAAAAGTCAAATTTTAACACCATCTATGACAAAAGCATCTTTAAAACTTATATCATGAATAAAGGAATATCATCCCCAATGTCCATATCACTGTCACTCGAAAACTCCTGATCAGTGTCGTAGTTTTCAATCATTTCAATAACAGTACCCATTCGCAGGCCCCTTCCGTAGTGAGAAGTCGCCGTTTTGATTTTACTTTCTCCAGCTAAGTCTAGAAAATCGTCGATTTCTCGCTCATATATATTTCTATCGTCCTTTATATCATAAATAAATGAATATCATCGGCACTCTCTATGTCACTGTCACACGAAAACGTCTCATCAAAGTCCGGGTTTTCAATCATTTCAATAACAGTATCCCTTCGCAGGTCCCTACCGTAGTGAGGAGCCGCCATCTTGATTTTACTTTCTCCAACTAAGTCTTGAAAATCGCCGTTTTCTCGCTCATATATATTTTTATCGCCTTTAAAAATGGTGGCAATGAGAGACAAGAAACATACCCGGATGTTAAACTATATATCATTTTATGACTCACGATACAAAAGAGTACAGAAGACGATCTTTCCAAGATACGCACATATGCGGTTCTGGGCGTTTGGGGTAAGCGATAATTGAACCGCACATATGCGGTGACGGGCTCTATGGGGTTAAAATCTACATTTAATGCATTACTTGTTCCATACTTTCAAATGGATTGTTTGCACACGTTGCTAATTGTAAACTAAATTTGCTAATTCAAATGTGGTGCCGCGACAATGAGAATGGACTGTGAATTCACTGAGAAGTGTTTCTTATTTTTATTTCGTCCTTTAAAAACCTGTTGTTTTTCAATATTTATGGGAAAATATGACATTTGTGGTGTACCAGTATACAGTCATAAGATTATATATGTGTGCATTTTTTCCATCTACCATAAGGAGATTAGATACAATTATAACGTCAGAAAATACAATAGAGGGAGTGTGATAATGATAGGGTCGCTAAACGAATTTGACGGAATATAGTGACTAGCCTAATCCTCTTGTCGCCTGGTTAGGCACGCCCCCTTAGAGTACTTATGTAAACAAAAGGTCTTCCCTAGAGAACTACCCTTTTGTTCAACAGCTTCGCGCGTGCAGCGGATTATGTATATAGTGACGCTGTACAGCTAACTGCAGTTAAATCTGTGAAAGCTGTTATTTAATTTATTCTGCTGTGTCGGACGTTGTGAATCAGCCCAATGGTTCATTCACTCATTCTTTTCTGAAGATTGGTGATGCATATTTTGAATGCTTATTTATTTGCCCTCCTTCTAACAAGAGAAAGTAAAAGGGGAGAGAAACAGAGACAGTGTCAAATAAAAAGGGTAAAGAGTAATATAACATGCTGTACAATGACTGAGTCGTGAAAGATGTATTGGACTTCTTTGCGTTAAAAACAAATTCATTTCGAAATCAAAAGAGCATTTTTTGAAGGGCGCGTGGGGGGGAGGTAAATAGTAATTCATTCCGTAATCCTTCTTGCACATTTATTTAACCGTATCAAAATGTTTGATACACAATGTTCATAGTTTAGTGTCATAGTTTTGGCGATTTATTAAAACCATATTTGTACAAAGTAGGTTAGCATAAGTTACACAAATGTAGGCAACAACCAGTGTGAAGAACAACTCCCTTTTTAAGTGAGGCAAGACAACCTATTCAAACTGATTATAACCTTGATAAAGACACAAGGCAAAGGAGTTATGTAAACTAGCGTGTGAAAACACATTATTTGTCAATGTTACAAGACAATGGAGGCGACCAAGTGGAGTAATTACAATATACCCCTGTACAGTCAAAGAGAAATTAGTTATGAAAGCTTACTTCGGGTCAGCCCTTAATTTGCTTGTTCGAAAGAAAGAGATAGATGTCGCAACGCGAATCCTTTTATTAACCCTTCATGAGTTTGTGTAAAAGTGTGAAAAACAGGCAACGATCTCGAGTCGCTATTGATATTGTTCGCAATTAATATTGGAGTATACGCCTACATGTAAACATCAGACAAGGCGTTGAGATCGATAAAAGTGGGGGTTTATCTGAAAAATTAGATGCCATTTTTGTGAAATGACTTATCAAGTGATGTGCATGTACCTAACATGTATAAATTCTTGATTTTAATTATTTGAAACATCTTCATACACTGCCTCATATTTATATTTCTCTCAGGCCATACTCATTTTATTGTACAGTATAACATGGGACTCTAAAGCACACGGCATTGTGAAAGTTAATTGGCTTCAGAGACTTGTTATCCTTCATGCAGTTTTATAGTGTGGATGAACTAGAAACAGGCTTTACTTAGCTTTACTTAATTTACGAAAATTTAAACAAAATCAATCTGCAAGGCTTGCTTTGACTTGATGTTAACCTAACACTGGATTTAAAAGAAGAAATATAAATATGTTGGATGGATTAAATCACCGATACCGTTCTATTTTAACTTAACGTGGTCATAAACACAGTAACACAGATAATATTTATAAGTTGTCTGTCATTCAGCACGCATTATAGGCGAGTAGCCAAACAGTGACTATGATCAATCCAAGTAAAATCTAGGCAAGTATTGTTTACAAAATAGATCATGATGAATAAACCTACGCTTTAACGCTCAATGATATCAAAAATGATTCGACGCTTTAAAAATGGACCGGTTCAAGGG
>NW_019775923.1:134956-148809 GCF_001039355.2 Lingula anatina | reverse complement strand
TAAGTTACACAAATGTAGGCAACAACCAGTGTGAAGAACAACTCCCTTTTTAAGTGAGGCAAGACAACCTATTCAAACTGATTATAACCTTGATAAAGACACAAGGCAAAGGAGTTATGTAAACTAGCGTGTGAAAACACATTCTTTGTCAATGTTACAAGACAATGGAGGCGACCAAGTGGAGTAATTACAATATACCCCTGTACAGTCAAAGAGAAATTAGTTTTGAAAGCTTACTTCGGGTCAGCCCTTAATTTGCTTGTTCGAAAGAAAGAGATAGATGTCGCAACGCGAATCCTTTTATTAACCCTTCATGAGTTTGTGTAAAAGTGTGAAAAACAGGCAACGATCTCGAGTCGCTATTGATATTGTTCGCAATTAATATTGGAGTATACGCCTACATGTAAACATCAGACAAGGCGTTGAGATCGATAAAAGTGGGGGTTTATCTGAAAAATTAGATGCCATTTTTGTGAAATGGCTTATCAAGTGATGTGCATGTACCTAACATGTATAAATTCTTGATTTTTATTATTTGAAACATCTTCATACACGGCCTCATATTTATATTTCTCTCAGGCCATACTCATTTTATTGTACAGTATAACATGGGACTCTAAAGCACAGGGTATTGTGAAAGTTAATTGGCTTCAGAGACTTGTTATCCTTCATGCAGTTTTATAGTGTGGATGAACTAGAAACAGGCTTCACTTAGCTTTACTTAATTTACGAAAATTTAAACAAAATCAATCTGCAAGGCTTGCTTTGACTTGATGTTAACCTAACACTGGATTTAAAAGAAGAAATATAAATATGTTGGATGGATTAAATCACCGATACCGTTCTATTTTAACTTAACGTGGTCATAAACACAGTAACACAGATAATATTTATAAGTTGTCTGTCATTCAGCACGCATTATAGGCGAGTAGCCAATCAGTGACTATGATTAATCCAAGTAAAATCTAGGCAAGTATTGTTTACAAAATAGATCATGATGAATAAACCTACGCCTTAACGCTCGGATGATAGCAGCATCACACCCTAGGTCTTAGCGAGTTGACTAGAAGCTTTTTGTCCAAGCATCCTATTTCTACTACTAAACTAATAACTCTTAACCACAAAGGTTTATGCGGTAAAATATTTAAACTAAATGAGATGCATTGACAGAGGCACAAGTACAATCCAACGCCAACGTGCAACAGGGGAAAGTCTGACAGTGTATTACATAATATATGAAAGTGCGGTCAATATTAACAGTGTAAGACATCAGTTAAAGAGGAAGGGGTCTTACTATCTTTTGTTAAACGCGACTGTTATTATCTCTCGAACAAGCTTAAACCATGCCTTATACAATTACTGTGTCTCCGGCTGTCGTGCAGAAACGGCATATAGAACATATTTTGCTTCAGTTACAAACAGGGCAAATTAGCGACTTGTTCTAGATCGCTCTAGTAAGAAAGCATAAGTGCGGCGCCCGGGCAAAACAATCAACTACCCGGTCTAACATTTATATCTTAGCGTTTACATAGGTCGCGCAAAGAGCTAAGTACATATGCCGCGCAGGGAGCTAAGCAATTAGCCTTGACAAAGTGGTCCGTTTTTAAACAACAACAAGAAAAAAGAACGCCTTGTCATAGTTATGAGACAAATCGCTTGCAACGTGCAACAAGGGGGGTGGCTGACAGTGTGGTCACACTACATGTTTATGAAAGTTCGTTGAATCAAGGAGTTATAAGTTATGGCCCTGATAATGGGTTGACACTCACCGCGTTAGGTGCGACAATGATTTTTTCTTCACAGCGATTTATTCATTCAATTATTAAATCATAATTTATTTATCAATTTAATTTAATGATTTAAATCATCTAACTTTTATCTATTTTTATTTGATTCTTAATGTAACCTAATTATTTACTTTATTCTTTAAATAATATTTTTAGTTATTTATTTATCAAGCCTGTAGCCAGCAATTTTAAAGAGGGAGTATCTTTTTCTGAAAAAGTGGACCTTTTACCGAAAAATCCCCATGTATTTATGTCAAATTTTACCCAGAGTGGACCTTTTTTAAGCAAAAGGGGGGTTTTTTGAAACTCCCGAACTCCCCCTGGCTGCGGGCCTGTTTATTTATTTATTTATTAAGACTTTCTATTACTATCCTTTTACGGATTCGCTCTATTATTTTATATAAAATGTAACTTAATGTAGTAATTGAGGCAACACGCCAGCTTGTAATGTGAATAAATTGTTTTAATAATGTTTCTTTCTTTGTTATCTCTAAACAGTTATGTATTTTTACACAGGTAGCGATGTTGGAAATTTGTGTACGGAGCATCTTTAAACTTTTTGAGACGGGGTGATTTGTTGATCATGCTGATGTACGATGCTGATGCATGTCTATCAAATTCAATCTTTGACCACAGAACACTTCATGTTGAATTAAAAAACTGATACTAAATTAAACTAGCAGTTTTCTTGCAACACTTAAAACACGATCAGCTGCGTGTGGCAAGCTAGTGAACAAAAGGATAGGTGGCCACGGGAGTATAATCCTATCGCCGCAACAAACAATGGGCACTTTCTGACTGATGTATCCTGCTGTTAATTACACCTAGTCACAGCGGATTGTCGTGCTCGCGCTGGACCACAGAAACAGGCGTCATGGGGTTCACTCGCCTAAGGTATTGTGTGTTATTACGTCTAAACTATTGTGTTTTGGCGTTCGAATTTTGAAGGGATTAGACGGCTCTCCATTGTTTGTCCGCCCCCTTCTATTCATAGTATAGGGATTAAAACCTTTCTGACGTTTTTAAAACGTCATACAACGGAAACTTAATTTTTATTACTTGTAGGTGTCTGTATTGTGCTCTGAGACTAAGGGTGAGCATAGGACACTGATTATAGTCCAGAAATTTGGTGAAAAATTGTGCATTTTTTACCTACAAGCATGAAATTTTGCACACTTATGTACAATGAAATTCTGACCACATTTGGATATATGGGCATGTCTGAAAATTCCAAAATGGCCGTCAAATCCAAGATGGCCACCAAAATAACTTTTCAAAATAAAACTTCAAGTACATAGTCTTTTAATGACTTAAGATATCATATAAAGGTTAGAAAACACCATGGTATGAATCCTTCAGGTGTATTAAATCCAAAATGGCCGCCAAAAGTAAAAAAGCAGACCATTTATTCAAGATATCCATTAAAATGGGGAATTTATCAAGCACTTAAAACTACAAGCATAAAATTTGGCACGTTTGTGGAAAATTAAATTCTGAGCAAGTTTGGATGTATGGGCATATCCAAAAATTTAAAAATGGCCCCCAAAACCAAGATGGCCTCCAAAAATACGGCTTTTAATTAAAACTTCAAGTATATAGTCTTTTATGGGCTTAAATACCATACAAAGGTTGAAAAACACCACAGTATGAATTCAGAATCAATATCTGCTTCTTTAAGTGTATTAACTCCAAAATGGCTGCCAATAGTATAAAGCACTCTACTAATCCAAGATATCCAGCAGAGTGGTGAATTCATCAAAAACTACAAGCATGGCATTTGGTACAGTTGTAAAACAGGATTCCAAGCACTTTTGGATGTATGGGCATGTCTAAAAATTCCAATATATGGCCCCCAAATCCAATATGGCCGACACAAATACCCGTTCAAATTAAAACTTCAAGTATATAATCCTATAATAGCTTAAGATAACATTTTATGGTTAGACAAGACCATGGTATGCATGGAGTATCAATATTTGCTTCTTTAGGTGTATAGAGTATGGTGAATTCATCATGCACTTAAAACTACAAGCATGAAAATTGGCAAAATTGTACAGAACAAGATTCAAAGCAATGTTTTATATAGGGACATGTCTGAAATTTCTAATATGACCACTAAAACCCTTTTTAAGTAAAAAGTCTACTTCATTATCTGACTTACAACAATCTTTACTCCTTTTTGGTTTTTCGTTACTTTAGTTAAATTAAGATCCAAATGACCGTAAAAAGTGGAACAGGACTCCTTTTGGTCCAGTTGTGACACCACATGCAGCAATTCTATAAATGTCAAGGGTATGAAAATGTCAAGGTATTTTCACAAATAAGTTTCAAATTAACGAAAGTTATTTTATCAAGTAGGTGTTGCACATTTTATGGACGATCAACCTATTACTTTAGTGGACAATATCTCAACAGAGGATAACAGCTAGCTACACCGAAATTTCTACTTATTTGGTTAAATAATTTTCATTCATTAATGTGTGCCTAGCTTTACTAGTAGTTGTGTTTCCCTCAGCTTTCCCAGAGTTTGCCTAAAGCTAAAACTTCTACATGTAATCCACTTTCCCCAACAAAATACCAAGAGGTATTGGTCATTTTAACACCAGAAAGCATCAGTTTACCTGCATGAGGGTCAATAGGAATATGAAAGTGTGGAAGGGCATATTGTTAGATGTAGGTTACTAGTGTGAACCCTTATAGGACCAGTCTTCCAATGCTTCTGACTCCCCTCACCACAGTTAGCAATTGCACACATAACTACAAACAGATGTGGTAGGAGCTACCTGGTAGATTTTGTAAGCTGGGTAAGTGAATACTCCTCATGGCTTCATTCTGGATTGTCCCACAGAGACAATGATGCCGGAAATCTCATGAATTTTTACCTTTCAAAGTCCTTTTTTTTCTTAGAAAGGGGGAGTCACTCATGAGTGCCACATAAGTAGATCGCTACCTGGGAATTGATCTAAATGAGAATCCAGAGCAAAAAGCCAAACTACATATGTTGGTTTATCAAAAGAAGGACTGTTTTCAGTGCATAATAAATGTATCATGCTTGATGGTTTTTTTAAAAAACTCTGTAGAATAGCCCTTGCACAGGTAGGAATATGCTGGTTATACAGGTAGTTGCAAAGCCCACATGCCTATTCACGAGTGATTACAATTCAATACTTGTGGTCCGCTGACTTTTGGAGGCCATTTTGGAAGTTTAAAACCTAAAGTGACAGATACTGATACTACATACATACAATGGTATTTTCTAACCATTAGATGATATTTTTATAAAAGACTATACAAATAACTTTCACCTTGAAAGGGTATTTTTGGGGCCATATTGAAATTGACTGCCATATTGGAATTTTCAGACATGCCCCTATACCCAACGTTACTTAAACTCATGTTCTTCACAATTGTGACAATTTTTATGCTTGTAATTGTAAGTGCTTGATTATTTCATCAAACTGCTGCATATTTTGAGTAAGTCAACTGCTTATTTTACTTTTGGAGGCAATTTTGGAATTCTATACCCCTGTAGTAGCAGATATTGATAATTCATTCATCGCATGATATTTTCCAGCTATAAAATGATATTTTAAACCATTATAGGACTATATATTAGATGTTTTAATTTAAAAGAGTATTTGTGGCGGCCATATTGGATTTGGCGGCCAAAGTGGAATTTTCAGACATGCCCATATATCCAAAAAGGCTTAGAATTCCATTATCTACAACTGTGGCAAATTTCATGCTTGTAGGTAAAAAAAGCACAATTCACCCTTTTTTCTGCACCAAATTCTTGGACTATTAGTGAATCGTAGGGAAGAATTCATTGTGTTTTCCAAAGCCCATTGTAATCGCCAGACTGGTTTTAGCTGTTTAGTTTCTCGCCACAGGGGTTTATATATTCTAAATTACCTCTATTTTTGTGAATTCAGAATTCATGTGTACAGTGTATACTAGTAAGTCTATATACCTGTATTTTTAATTAATGTCTATACCCAATGCTGTCCACTATATACATGTAGGTGGTTTACTGATTGCAAATTTAAGTCTGTATATATGCCAAAACATAAAATAAGATAGTTACAAACATTTTTCCAGTGAAAGGAGCACCTAAAGGGCCCTTAGTGCTTCCACCCACCTTAGGTTTACAGATATAGTGTGTGGGTTGTGTAATACAAACATAATTGCTCTATACTCGAAAAACAGCGAGTGCTTGTTCTTACATGTTTATACCGGCTGAACTGCCCCATTGTCGGAGATACAATTTTTTGCCACTGGCACCTTTCAGTTAGCAACTGGTGACCTGCATATTATTAGTCAGCTGGCGGCCTCAAGGGCGATCGAATCCTCAAAGGATGATAAAAAACTGTACTTTATTTTTGTGGTAATAAACAGCTACAGTCTGTTGTGATAAATGGACTTTATTTCTGTTATGTAGCTTATTCCTATGTTAACACATAACCACAGTCTTATTTGATGGAATTTTTGAAATACCGGAATCATATATTTGCATTTATTTATTTATTTATTAATGAGAATTTTTGAAAGGACTATCACGAATTTTTGGTGATTTGACAAGCTAGTGAATGAATCACATTCTGTTTTGTTGTTTATTTATTCTTCATATTTTCCTTTGGCAGACTATCACCTCGGTGACGTCGTTAGCACCAACAGCTAATGAGAGACTGTACCGGAATCCACTTTATTCATTTACGGAAAGGGTTTTTGATTTTATACATGAACAAAAAGGTATCAAACAAACAAACAAGTATCTGTTATAGCTACATGTACCGTGCAGACGTGTACGGTAACAGAGACGACAATTAAAAGAACTGTGACGCAATACACAGCGTGCTACAATGTTACTCCGTGACTACTTTACGACTTGATCACAGTACAAACGTGGAAGTAGTGTACCCTCTTCCAGGGTGGCAGATATTGTAGAGGCATTTCAAAGAGCCAGCTGCAGAGAATCGAATGGCTGAAATTTCCGTTTATCTAAAGACATATCTGTGAAAATCTTGTGAAAAATCAATCAATCTGGTAGAGGGTAGAAGTGTTGGATTATGCTAGTGGTTTATAAACAATGCAGTATAGGCTTCGGATTTCATACTGCCACCCCTCCATCATACTAAAAAAACAATCCTTAGATAGGCGTCAATATTATTATTATTATTATTATTATTATTATTATTATTATAGTCTAAAACCCAACGTTTGTTCTATAGAATTTATAAAATTCACAATTAAAAGGAAAAAAAGTTACTAATGGTCATAAGATGAACAGAAGGAAATGATAATAGAAAAAATGTTAAAGGTAAAAAATAGAGATATAAAATGGATAAGAATTGAAAATTAAAACTATGAACTAAGAAACAATTATTCGTAAAAAATATTCTTACAAGAATTGAAAAATAATAATATTGCTTAAAAAGGTAGGTTTTAAGTTCCTTTTTAAAATGTCCATTGTCTACAATTTGTCTAAGATTGATGGGTAAAATACTCTATTCTCTACGTGCTGCAATTTTTAAATTCTTGTGCTGCAATTTTAAAAATCTTGCCTTACAATCCTTAAAAAGAAGGTGGTCACCTGATCTAAGATTTCGTGATGTGTATAATGTGAATTATTGCTAGCCTGTGTTGTTGTTATCATCCCCTATCCCGCTACACACACTTACCAACTGCATATACTTGATAAGGGATAATATTACTCAAGATAATAAAAGAAAACAGCTTCTTGGTTAGTGTGTTGCTATATATCCATTGTCATTTATCTATCCCAGTATCTAATCATACACATCCATTCTGTGTAAAGTAGTTCCAACCAACCAACCAAACTTCTCGCACGGTAAAATGCTAATATTGATGTAAATCTGTGCACTCCCACTGTAATACTTAATAGCTCGCACCTGTATATTACCAAAAGCCAGGAATGACCTATAACCTGATTAGGAGAAAAAGTAATTTGTAACAGACATGACACATAATTTGAACACTGTTCAAAAGTACTAAATCTAACGCCTTTCGAGCTATGTTTCTAACTCATAATACCACCTAACCCACATTGGTAATGTTAAGCGGACCCCAACCAGTCCGACATTAAACAAACAAATTGTTGATAAGGGGAACGTTTTGTCACAATTATTGATGTCGCACAGACACAGAATTTAGATAACTCAAACTGTCAAACTACATACTTTGTCAAAGAAATTCAATATTAAAGCTATTGCTGTTGATAGGGAATCTAAATTTCCTTCTCGACAAACTTGGTTCATACAGAACAAGGATAATTGAAATAATCAACCTAGACATCATGTCAGAAAAATACAACTGACGCCCCATCTTGTCTTAATTTCTCAAACTAGTATATTAAAGAATATCTTCTGGTGAAATAAGCTTAGACCCCCTACCTTTGGCTATCTTCTTTATCCATGGTAAAACACAAATAAAACCCTTGAATTTGAAGAGAGATTTTTACTGCGTAATAGCTGTATGTTGGCGTGGAAATGACCTCTTTAACTGATAAGCATGTATATTATACCCCAGCTTCTGTTTATTGCCGTTTCTATGGCTACACTGTCAAAACATTTGCAATTATTTATACCCGAACAGCAGTCCAGTTTCCGTTAAAGATAAAGCATCACTTTTAAGTAACCTTAAAAGAAATGCAGTAATAAAAAGACTGGTTTGCAACCAAATTTAGTTGTAAGCTAAGTTCTTGAACATGAAGCACCAATGACGGTTGGATATTTAATGCACGTGAACAATGTAATTTGGGTTATTGACGGGAAATCGAAATAAAAAAAACAGAAGAAATAAAAAAAGCACAAGCAAATGACGCAAAAAAAAAAAAAAAAAAAAAAAAAAAAAAAAAAAGGAAACAAATGGAAAAAGACAGGAAAAAAAANCAGTTTCCGTTAAAGATAAAGCATCACTTTTAAGTAACCTTAAAAGAAATGCAGTAATAAAAAGACTGGTTTGCAACCAAATTTAGTTGTAAGCTAAGTTCTTGAACATGAAGCACCAATGACGGTTGGATATTTAATGCACGTGAACAATGTAATTTGGGTTATTGACGGGAAATCGAAATAAAAAAAACAGAAGAAATAAAAAAAGCACAAGCAAATGACGCGCGGAAAAAAAAAAAAAAAAAAGAAATGGTATCACTGGAATAAGCTGGTGAAAAATTCACGTCATCGAAAGTAGTAAAATAGGGTCACTGATTCAGGAAAGCCTGCTGTATGAAAATTCCGTTCAATTTAGAAAACTTAAAATAAAATCCATGCCAGTGTGCCATGGGGTAGATACCGCAGTAAACACCATTTTGGAAACACTTAAATTAGATTTTACTTCATGCCAAAATGGCGGAGAGAAGGGTCTAAAATAAAATGATAATAAAAACCACAGTGCTGAGACAACACGAGCCGATTTACCGGTGGAAACACCTGAACTTATACAAAAAATCACCTGCACCAACAACCGTTATCGAATCTGAAAATATGCCTGTTGGTCTTAACTTATTAGTGGAGGGTTTTATTTGCATATAATCACTGTTGACGTTCACTTCGGGCTAGACTTTTCAGGTTGCATCTCTAGTCAAACATACATATAAGCAATCCTTTAATATCTATCAAACTATTCTGATTAACGGAAGGTAAAACCAAGATGGTAATATCAATTTACTTTCCTTAGGGTGTTCTTATCAATGATGAAGATTCCGTTTCGTTTCATATCTAGAAGCTCCCCTCACTTACACCGGTCAACAGAACAGTTTAGCATCACCTGTATATTATGTGCTGACGGTACAATGTCATCTGCATATAGGAGAACCTGGTTGTCCACATACGTTATTCCAACTTCTAGATCATAAATTTAATATACTTAAGCACTTACAAAAATGGAGAATAAAATTAGCGAAATGCTGGCGCCTTGCCTCACACCAGTGCGACATTTGAGCCAATTAATCTGTAAACGTATCATTATTTTTAACACAAACATTTGCTTTAAAAAGATTTTTTTTCAACAATCGGTACAATTTTCTGTCTACCACAGTTATTCAAAGCTTCTTCAACAAAATAAATATTGTTGTAATCAAAAAAGCTTTGTAGATCAATAAACGCTACTGTTGAAACAAGGCATGATCTCCACATGATCTATATTATTTAAAACCGTTTTGCAAAAAGTCATGAACGGAACTTGGTTAGTTCTCAGATATTGCCAAAATGTCAACAAGGAACAAACGGTGGATTTGGTGATGATCCATTTATTGTAAAGGGATGGTAACATAACCAAACGGGTTTTGTTCGGTTTATCTTCTGCTATGCATCTTACCTAACTGAAATTTTACTTTCCATCTATTTACCGCTGACAGCAGATTCTTCCAGTGATGAAAATTACAAAAGTTAAAGTGTCCGTTTTTTATTCACAAGCCACAGGCCAAAACTCTGAGCTGTGTAAAAAGAGAAGGGAGAGAGACATAATAAAAAACCTCGGGTAAAGTGAAAATCAACTTTGACAATTACATGTAATTTGATAAAGAAAAAATTGATCTTCATCGAGAGGGAGCGGGTTCGATTTCAACATATTGTATACATTGCTAAAAATAAAACATATAATAATGAGAGAAAAAGAGAGAGAGAATGAGAGAGATTAAAGAGATCACACCAGCTCTGTAACTTGATGCAATGATTGCTGTTTGGTGGACCCCCACCAACCCGACAATGAACAAACAAGCTGTTGATAAGGAAAACTTTTTTGTCGCAATAACTGATGTTCCACGGACACAAGATTTAGATAACGTAAACTAACAACCTAGATAAATTGTCAAACAAAGTCAATATTAAAGGTGATTTTCCTAACTTTTTTTAAACATTTTGCTGTTTATAGATAAAAAGTTCTTCTTGATAACGATTTGGTTCATAAGGACCAAGGATGAGCCAAATAATCAACCTAGACATTATGGGTGTATTTCCAGAAATTTAGATCGATCCATCAAACTGCAAAACTGCAATTGTTAGGCCATTACTTAAAAAGCAAGGGCTGTGTAAAAATGTCCTGAAAAACTATAGATCAATATCAAATCTACCATTTTTAGGTAAATTTCTTGAAAAAATGGCATGTTCCCAACTAAGCAGCTATCTATCTGAAAATAAACTCTTTGGGAAATTTCAGTCTGCCTATAGAGAAGGCCACAGCACTGAGACAGCTCTACTTCGAGTCCACAACGACATAATGCTTGCCCTAGACAAACAAAGAGATGTCATTTTAGTTCTTCTAGACCTTTCGGCGGCTTTTGATACCATAGATCATAATATCCTTCTTCACAGGTTGCAGCATCGTTTTAGAGTAAATGGACTTGCACTTAGTTGGTTTACCTCATACCTGAAAAACAGAACACAAAGGGTTTCAATAGAGTCGGTTTTATCTCAGCCAGTTAACTTGGAGTATGGTGTCCCACAAGGGTCTGTGTTAGGTCCGATCCTATTCTCATTATACATGTTACCTGTAGAAGATATCATACTAAAGCATGGTCTGAACACTGTTATTTTTGCAGATGACACACAAGTATATATTACATGCAAGAGCAGCCAGTCTGCAACAATCACTTCTATGGAGACTTGTCTTGCAGAGATTCGAGAATGGATGAAAGTGAACATGTTGGCTTTAAATGATAGTAAAACTGAGTTGATATGGTTTACATCAAGGTTCAAGGCAAATAGAAAAAATGTAGCAAATGCCAACATTTGCATAGGAGATGTTCTTATAAAACCATCTACGTGTAGTTCTGTAAAAGATTTGGGAGTTACCCTCGATGAAAATGGCACTATGGGCAAGCGTGTATCTAAAGTGTGTAAATCAGCATCTTATGCACTATGGCGCATTGGAAAAATAAGGAAAGTGTTAGATAACAAAATCACTGAAAAATTAGTACATGCATTTATATCATCAAGATTAGATTACTGCAATAGTCTCCTCTTTGGTATTTGTGACTATCAGATTAAAAAGTTACAAGTTATTCAAAACTCAGCTGCAAGACTGGTTTGTCAAATTAAGTACAATAGTACACACCATATCACTCCCATTCTGAAAAAATTACACTGGCTGCCTGTGAAGCAGAGGATAGATTTAAAAGTACTGTGTATTATTTTTAAGGCGATCCATTCACAAGGACCATTATATTTATCTGATCTTATCTGTTTTAACTTACCACGGCGGTCCACACGTTTTAATACTGAGAATGATTTTATTTTAGAACATTCTGTTTTAGAGAAGGGGTGCCTCAAAAGTTATGGAGATCGTGCTTTTGTAATCTACGCCCCAAAACTGTGGAATGGTCTCCCAAATTTTATTAGAAAAACAGAAGACTTTGACAATTTTAAATCTCTTTTAAAGACCCACATTTTTAATTCTGTCTATATCTCTAAGTTTTTTTTATTAAATATATATATGTATTTTAATAAGATTGATTTTTAGTAGTGTAAATTTTAAATGGTTTCCAATGAGAGTTTATGATTAAAATATTGTAGTCATTTTAATGATTTTAGTATATTAGCCATTATTGTAAGGCGCCTTGAGATAGAATGTAAGGCGCCATAGAAGAATCTCATTATTATTATTATTATTAAAATTTAGATCGACCTAACTCCCTGGGGGTTCACGCTAAATTGCAGTCAGACGAGCGCGCACCATAGTTAATTACCCCCTTAGAGCTTTTAGTAGGCGTGACAGACGATTGAGCCTGCCAAGCTGACAGTAATCTAGTGAGACTCCCCACAGGGATAGATCGATCTAAAAATCTATGGAAATGGGGTCTGTGTCAAAAGCATTCAACTGACGCCCGGGCCCCAGCTTGTCTAAAATTATTAAAATACTACATTAAAGAATATCTTGAAATAAGCTTACCTTTTGCTATCCTCTTTATCCATGTTGAAAACTAAAATAAAGCCCTTGAATTTGGAGAGATATTTTAAGGCAAAATAGCTGTATGCCGGTGTGGAAATGGCCTCTTTTTACCTGATAAGCATGTACTTTATACCCCAGCTTTTGTTTATTGCCGGCTCTATGGCTACGCTGTCAAAACATTTGTAATTTATGAATAGAATTTTTCGACGCAACATTTTCCAGCGTTACCTTGGCTAAATATTGATAAAATATTTGCTATTTACCTATCTTATCATTTATAAACTTTGCCTGAACAGCAGTCCAATTTCCGTTTAAGATAAGCCATCACTTTTAAGTAACCTGGATTAACTGCGTTTGGCTGCAGACAGTGAAAAAAATAGAAAGACTGGGTTGCAACCAAATTAAGTTGTAAGATCAATTCTTGTTCATGTAGCACCAATGACGGTTGAACATTAATGCGTGTGTCGGTATCAGGACAATTCCCCCCCCGGACAATTCCCTCCCGGACGATTCCCCCCGAAGAATTATATATTTATATACAAATATAAAGTAAAGAGTACAAAGTTCAAATCTTTTCATCCAATTTCTGATTATTTCTTAGTGTGATGATGCAAATCAAGGATAGATAATATTAATTTTATAAACACATTTTTTTTCATGATCAAAGTATATATCTTCAGGTAAAGGAGGGGTGAACATGATCTCACTTATCCAGGTAGCCCTTTGATAAAGTAAATGTTACTTTTAATTGCTTTATTTCCCCCCCCCCTGAATCAAGGTGCATCTCTAGGGAGAGGTGGGGTAAACAGATTTTCTAGCTTATCCATGCATCCCTGTGATTATTTGTCACTTTTAATTGCTTGACCACTACCCACCATCCACCATACTAAAAATATTTATAAAATATCTGTTTACCTGTTCATCTGTTTACCCCACCTTTACCCGAGGAATAGGTGGTTATACTTCCATTAGATACCGTACTCGGATTAAGAATGTGTACATTTACCCCGTGGACCATTTGAAGATTACACTGCGATTAATGCGGTGGAAAATACAATAGAGAGAGTGTATAATGATAGGGTCGCTAAACGATTGTTGACGGCATATAGTAACTAGCCTAATCCCTTGGTCGCCTGGGTAGCCACGCCCCCTTAGAGTACTTAT